>APFE030610344.1:0-29286 GCA_000404065.3 Pinus taeda
TTGAATTATTTTTGCATATCAGTACCATAAAACATTGAGCATGAACAAGAAAAACAGACAGTCACATCAAAGAACACCAGATATAAGGTGGAAACCCAATGTGGGTGAAAACCACCTGCTGCAATATGTCTCTATCTTATTTCAAATTAGAAACTCCTTTTTACAATGGTCTTGTACTGGTGCAGTCCTTTACCAGTACGCAGGCTGCAACCTGCAGAGAGCTACAACTCTCTCTCGTTTTCCAGTCTCTCCTGGAAGGGAGCTACAACCCCTACTTCTTTTCTTTCAAGGACCACTTTTCATAAATTTTCAAACTGGATCCATAAACATCAAATGATCATCAAGTACCAGTAAATCACCTAGATAACCAGATCCACAATAACAGTAAACTAAACCCAGAACACCTTATCAACAGAAAAATCAGTCAACAAAAGATCTTAAGACAGGTACGCAATTTTCCTTTCTCTGGCCTGCATCGCTACACACTTCACCTTCTGCTTCCCTGTGTATACCGCAGAGTTCCTTCTGCTGTGCCGCGTGCCCATGCACTGCTTCTCCTACTACGCTGCGTACAGTATGCACCCAAATACACTATCGCGCCGCGTACTGCTATTGTAGTCACGCACGTAGAAAAACTATCGCGCCACGTACTTTTACTGTACGTACACACCTGAACCACTGCTGCTCTATGTACCCATGTAGTTCGCCTGCTTTTGTCCTGCGTACCCACGCAGTCACCCTTCTTCTGCTCTACGTACCTACGTAGTTTGCCTCTTTCTGCTCTGCGTACCCACGCGGAGGCACCGTTAAACACTTGCATACTTCAGATTAGGGCCGAATTTGCAGATCACTAGTGTGCTACAGTTAGTCGGATGCCCAGATCTGATCATGCGCTCGAGAGATCACCCTTCACAGATTCCCTTTCCACCTCACTTTCATATAGATCAAGCTTTTGAACCAATAACCCAATATTTCAGATCTTAAGATATTCAATTTTCAAAAGATGCTTAGCCAAGGAAACTCCTTTGCTTTATATAGGCAAGCTCCTCCTAAAATCATGGATCAATACAACGAGCCAAAACCATAATAACACAAATACCGTCGGCTAAATACATAAGAAACCCCACGTGTGCTTTTCTCTGCCTTGAAATGAGTGCATTGGGGGTACGCACCTCCTGAACGGCTGACCTGCGTGTCTGGCCGCGGTCCCTGCATGGTGTACCTGCGTGTACGCATCTTCTGAATAGTTCTCCTGCGTACTTCTTAGTTTTCATCATATTGAGAGCCTTGCCAAGGGTTTTTCCATTAAGTACAACATCTGTAACATATAGCCATACCAGAACATAATGCCAACAAGTATCATTCAGGGGGTCTACTTATCCAGATAGATCTTCTAACACCACTTTCAGGTGTTTGAAGTGATTTTTGCTGTTGCGGATGTTTTTCTGGCTGTTGATCATTATGATTTTCAGGCACCATCATTTTTCCTGTGATATCGTCAAGCACTATATATTCTCTATTTTCTTTTTCTTGTTTCTTTTCCTGCAGTTGATCCTTATACAAAACCTTTTCATTGAATATCACATCTTTTCTCCTAATGATTTTATGATTTTCATAATCATAAAAGCGATAACCAAAATCATTAACACCATATCCAATAAAGGTACATTTCTTTGATTTTGCCTCAAGCTTTGTTCTATTTTCTTTATTAATATGGACAAAGGCTTCACAACCAAAAGTCTTTAAAAGGGAGTACTTTACCTTTTTACCTGTCCATGCTTCCTATGGAACACCACCATCCAAGGAACTTGAAGGCCCTCTATTTATTAGATAAACAATAGTATCTACAACATCTGCCCATAATTGTAAAGGCAACTCTGCATGCAATCTCATGCACCTTGCATGCTCCATGATTGTTTTGTTCATCCTTTTTGACACACCATTTTCTTGTGGTGTTCTTGCAACTATCTTCTCTCTAAAAATTTCATGCTCTGGACAATATCTATCAAACTGTTTACTGCAATATTCACCTCCATTATCTGATCTGAGAGACTTCAATTTCTTTCCTCTCTCAATCTCAATGAAAGCTTTCCATTTCTTTAAATTATCAGATACATCAAATTTATTCTAAATACAATAAATCCAAGCTTTTCTAGTTGCATCATCAATAAAAGTAACATAATAATGAGAGACACTAAGAGATGATATTTGAGCAGGTCCCCATACATCTGTATGCACAAGCTCTAATTTTTCGCTCTTCCTTTCTTTCCCAACTCTAAGAAATTTGACTCTCTTTTGTCTTCCATAAGTGCAATTCTCACAGAAGTCCAAATCAACATCCTTCAAACCCTGCAACAAATTTCCTGAGTGAATAATGTTCATCCCCTTCTCACTCATGTGTCTGAGATTATGATGCCATAATGCTGCATCTGCTCCTTTGGAAGTTAAAGCATTAACAAAGTTATAAATACCATTGCATAAATATAATGTACCAACCTTTTCACATTTTTCCATTACCAAGGCTCCTTTGGTGATCTTCCAAGCTTTATCTATGAAAATTGTCACACAACCTTCACCTCCTAACTATCTTGTTGAAATTAGATTTTTCTTCAAATTTGGAACATGCCTTACCTCCTTTAGTAGCCATTGGTTTCCATTCTGATGTTTTACAAGAACATTACCCATTCCAACAATTTTAAAGGGTTTATCATCTCCCAAATGGACTTGTCCAAAATCTCCTTGAACATAGTCATGGAAATATTTCTTATCAAGTGTGGCATGGAATGAGGCCCCTGAATCTACCACCCAGGAATCGATAATATTTTCAAAAGAACGAATCAAATCATCTTGTAACACCTCACCTATCACATTTGCTTCATGATCGTTTTCTTGTTGTGCATCTCCTTCTTTTCCCTTCCGAGATCTACAGTCTTTCTTTAGGTGTTCTTTCTTTCCACATTTCTAGCACACTATCCCTAATCTAGACTTGGATCTGCCTTTCCTTGATTTACTGTGATATCCTGAGCTCTTTCCTCATACCATTTTTCTTCCCCTAGTCTCTGTAGTCAAAGAATTATCTGATGTCTCAGTGGATCCCTTCCATCGCATTTTCTCGTTAAGGATTGCATCGACAACATCATCAAACTTTAAAGTACTAGATCCAAAGACAGAGTTACTAATGGCCATAACTAAACCATTCCAACTTTCTAACAATGAGCATAGAAATAACAAAGCCCTAACTTCATCATCAAAAGTTAACCCTACAGAACTTAACTGACTGGTAACTATATTAAATTCATTCAAATGGTCTGCAACAGATCCACCTTTTGACATCTTCATATTAAGTAATCATTTCCTAAGAAATACCTTGTTTGAGGTAGAGGGTTTTTCATATAGTTTCACCAACACATGAATCAAACCCTCTGTCATTGTTTCCTTCAAAATGTTGAGGGCGACTAATGCTACGAGGCACAGCCGTATTGTTCAGAGTGCCTTTCTATCGAGAAGATTCCATTCTTCATTTGTCATACCCATCGGCATCTTTGTTTTCTGCTCAATGGTAGGTATAGATGTTTTTGATATAGATAATCTTCCATTTTCATCTTCCATAGTCAGAAGTTTTGGCCATTAAATTTATCTACGCTAAACTTACCGTCTTCCGCAATTGCTCCCACTCGAATGAGAAACCCTTCTTTCCTGTGAGTTTTTCAGCCAAATATACCTTCGGCTTTGAACTAGTTGTTAGAAAATTATATATTACAGAGCAATGGAACACATAAAATATTTCAGAAATATAAACACAAAAAACACATAAAACAAGAGAGACACAAATATATGTGGTTCACCCAGTTTGGGATAGGTGCATGGAGAAACAACCAGTCATTCTTTTTATATTATCTAGCAAAACTGAAGAGATACAACCTGTAATAGATCCATTGTAACTCCCTCTTCACTCTCAATCTCCTCTCTCTTCCTCACTCAAAATACAGATATACAGATTATAGATAGTCGCAATACAATTCCCCGATATATAACGAGGGGTTTACTTTTAGGGCAAAAAACCCTAAATTAAACATAACTTCTATCATCAGATCATCTGCCTAATGAACAGCCTAGATTGACTAGAAATTACTATACTTTTACAAGGAAATTTTACGTCTATCGTAAGCTTTGGGGGTGCTACCCCTGATCCCTCTGCAGGGTGAGGGGAGCTCCCAAAAAGTCACAGCCACACTCCCTATACCCCCATGCAGTGAATATCTTATGGGGGGCATTGCTGCCTCATTTCGAAATGGGGTCCAATGTAGCGATACCTTTGCATACAAAATATAATTAGGATCCACACCAAACATTATGTTTCCATGTAGCTTATGTGAAGGGAATCACCCCATTCACCTTTGTCCCTATTTTGATGAAGCCAAAAAAGTGTTGGATAACCATCCTTCTTCATCGTAGGACTTCCATCTAGTTTTAGGAAACTCTCCCTAAATCCTTCACTAGTTGATGAGTTGACTGACTAAAATCAACCGTCGGTCAAACCCACTCTCTCTAAAAGTGAGTCCTATGAGTCTATACCCAACCCAAATCAACAGGTCAAGGTAATAGCTGATCCAATTTCACCTTCAGTTAATCGTACCTTTCCCAAAAAGAGTGAATATGATAACACTCGCGTTCTTTTTGTTTCTTTAGATTCAAAGGAGCTTGGGGGCAATCCGCCTATTCCATCAAGACAAGAGGAAAATCCTCTAGTTCTCGTAACTCAAGGGGTTACTTATCACATTTCTATGGTATCCCCTCCAAGTAGCCTAGTCACTTCCTTTGACTGGAATCAACTAGCAAGATTCTATCTTCCTTCCTATGTGCCTTTCCAGATCATAGTACAGGTTTGTAATATGATTGTATTGGGAACTATTATAGATGAAGGTGCATTAGTGAGTATCCTTTTGTTAACTTCTTAGCAAGCGCTTGATTCACCACCACTATGCCAGTTACCCAAAATTTGTTGGGTTTTAATAGAGGGACCAGTCAACCATTAGGTATCCTCCCTCAATTACCCATTACTTTGGGAGGAAAAATCATTTATCTAAACGTGACAATAGTCCCAGGCCCTTTATATTACAATTTACTTATTGTGCACGACTATGTTTATGACATGGGAGCTATTGTTACAACACTCTTTCGAGTGATTTGTTTCTTGCCTAAAGGCATAATTGTCACCGTTAACCAGCTTTTAACCAGCTTTCATTTCCCATTCCAAATATGGTTTCTAGTCAACCATCTTCCCTAAATGGTCCTTTTATACCAATGTTATAATCCCCGCCATGAGTCAATTATGTGGCAACCCGTTCCATACCTACATGAACTGACGATCAATTAAGTGATGGTGTACATCATGTACTGGGGGAATTGGAACCAAATCTCTCATTCACGACCTCTTATTTTACTGTGGCAACTTCATTCAAAAATGAAACAGGGCCATGAGGATGGTTCTTTTACTATGTTAACCTTGTTAAAAACTGAAAGAAGTCCATGAGGATAGTTCCTTGACTTGTGTCAACCTCATTAAAAAATGAAACAAGAAGTATGAGGATAGTTCTTTTACTATGTAAACCTCACTAAACAAATGAAATAGCTCCCATGAGCAAAGTTCCTTTTCTTGTGTCAAGCTCGTTAAAAAATGAAACAAGGAATCTGAGCAGAGTTCCTTGTCTTGTGTCAAGCTCATTAAAAAATGAAACAAGGTCCCAAGTTCCAAGTCAAGCGTTTGATTACATCTTGTAAAACCCCACTCGAGTCTTTCACTTGATCTTGTAAACGAACCTTCATTCCATCCACCTGATAGCCATGAGTAGTCTACTTAGGTGAATGTAATGAAGCTTGGGGGGCATGCACGTAGTGGTAAAGTAAAGTTTCACTCTAGGTTATGTGAATGGAATCACCCCATTCAACATTGTCCCTATTTGGACGAAGCCAAAAAGGTGTTGGATAACCGTCCTACTTGACTGCAATGAATTCCATCTGGTTACAAGAGACTCTCCCTTTTCTCATGCTAAGGGCATGTAAACCAATCTCAAGCATAGTTTTTAGTTTTAAGCTTGTGTAAAAATGAAACTAAATCCAAGCATAGTTTTTCATTTCAAGCTTGTGTAAACATGAAACTGAATCCAAGCATAGTTCCCTATGGTTCAATCTTGTGTAAAAATGAACCCGTCTCCATTTTAACCCTTGTGATTACCATTCGATCAGTCTCTTTCATTAGATGAGCCTTGTTTTTTCTCCTTCCATCGTCACTATCTACTTGGCCGATCATACATTTTCACTTGGTTGTTTTACCCTTTTTGAGGAACAGTTGCAATGACTGGCCTTATTAGCTAGCATCTTCAAATAAATCGACATGTTTTGAGAAGTTCCCACATCACCGAAACTAGTTGCTACCCTAGAAACCACTTGTTCCTCAAAGTGGAGTCCTCTTTAAGCTGTTTTGATAGTCTCTAAATATGAAAATATTGTCAAGCGCTTGTCCTTTCCATCTCGTTAACGGATTGGAAACTATATCTCTCTTGTAGTATTTTACGCTTTTTCAGGTTTGAAAGATTAATTTACAAAAAATAAATTATTGAGTTTCCTTTTCTTCCCTTTTCAAACTCTCTAAATATGAAAAAGAACCAAGTTATCTTTGTCATTAAACTCATTAAAAACATAAAATAGTGACAAACTTGTCCATCTAGACAAGACCAAGTTTCACCTTCGCTAGACTCGTTGAAGCATCAAATAGCAATGGATTCACCCAAAGGGTGGAATTATACAACAAGCATATGTTATCCTCCTCAAGTTTGATAAAAATAAAGAGGTATTGGTCAGAAATGACTGGGGAAAATGGAGAAAAGGGAAGAACACTTTATGGTAGTAAGTCGCTCTTGAACATGACACTTTCACCTCATCACTATGACTATGTGGGTTGGGTCATTTAGCTTTATGGTTATCACGCCGTTGGTCTATCAGACCATCCATTACATTGTTTTGGATCAATGCTACCAATTCATTTATTTTTGCTGACATGTTCATGAGAAGTCATTTAGTTCAAACTTCATCCTTTGCAACACCATAAACCTTCATTTTCACAACTACCATTCCTGAACCTTATGTCGTTAGTCAATTTTCATCTGCAAAATCATTTACCTCGTTTCATGTCATTGATGTGGGATACATCAAGGCGCTCCTGGAATGAGTCGCTTCTTGCCGACATTAGCACATTATCCAAGAAGTTAATGTAGAAATAACCCTTCAGTACCTTGAGGCTTGCATACACCAATGGAAGGTATTTTGCTTGCAGTGATAGGTTGACATGACTAGCCTTCGAAAAAAATACTTTGTATGGTGTTCAACATCAAAACATTTATTCACACCACACAAAATTTACTATAATACCTTGAGGGTCATTATCATTATCAGTGATTCCTCTTGCATCTGTTAATGACTTACATCATTGGCTGCTAATCAGATGATGTCTTCCCATGTTTGACCTTAGATCACTTATTCACATGGTTAGACTTGTACTTGAGAAAAATATTGAACGAGATTGAATACCCCAGATCTAGTTTTCATCGATCTAGGCTATGAAATTCTCAGGAGTACTAAATCAATTGTACAATTGCCATACATTCATGGTCATCCATTCATGGGACTATATCTATAGATGACTATATTTGTACATGTAATGAAAGTTTATAAGTTGAGCATGGGTATGCCCTCCCTCAACAAGTTCATGAGAAAAAATTAAATTTTCATGATATATGTGTTGTAATTGATGCAGATCACCTTCCACTTCGAAACCTCCTCTCCATATAGTAAAGTATCTCACTTGACATACATATTTACGACTTCATGCTTTAGGAGGCAACTTCTATAGATCCGTTTTGGCACATCAACCCCAACTTATAAATCAGTACTATTATGGCACATCAAACCCTAATTTAGTTGTTACATAACCTAATGAAGTCAACCATTAGAATGCCTCCTTCCCAAGAGATTCCATGATTGAAATAATTCAAAAACTGCCCCTAAGAAGATCAGCGTAGGCAGGCCTTTATTAGGGTGCACTCCAGTGTAGCGCAGTACACACCTAGGGTGGATTGCATTGCACTTGAGTCCTCTTTGGCCTGTGCTAAGAAAATTTTGTTGATATTGCAACAAGATGATGGAGCTTAGTGAAAAGAGTCGCCTTCACTAAGTGGGCCTGCAGGCAAATTATGGCGCAAAGTCTATTTTTAGACTATGTCTATTTTTAGACATATGGATCATGTCTATGAGGTGTAGGATGTTATTTATGGATGGTTGGTCAAGTTGGAAAAAATAGATGGACTTCTGTCTTTAGACAGCAGCGGTGACACTGTCAAGTCTAATTATAGAGCAGTCAAATATTATTAGATTATAATAATATTCAGACTATAAACTTTATCTTATTCTCTTGGAGCACTTAATTTTGAGCTACAGATGTGACACATGCAGTTGTCAAAAGGAAATATGTTTTCTTTGTGGTTCAGTTGAGTTGTTGCATGCATGACTTTAGTTAGAACTCAATCAGTTGAGTTTGGTGGAGTTGATTATGGAGTTGATGGAGTTGTGTTCAGTTTGACTTGGTTAAACTAGTTGTAATTTGTCTAACTACAAATAGAATAATGATGAGTTGTTAAACTAATTATTAACCCATAATGAAACTAAAGAATACATTAGTTAACTCAATTGCATGTCAGTGCATGTTCAGTTCAGAAGGGACAGGTGTTAGAGGATCAGATTGCTATCAGTTGTGACTATAGTTGTGCATGAGGATTTGCACAATCAATGGGATTGAGTTATGCCAATGAGAATTGGCAAATACCAAGTGATTATAGCCTCTTCTCACGTGATTCCCAGTGTGAGTGATTATTTTGAGGTAAATACAAGTTTTGTTCAACCATTCTCATCCATTCTTGAGCAGGTATTGAGCAGTGGAGGCAGGCAAGTAGTGGAATAGATTTGGAGATCAGATCTGAGCTCTATTGTGTGTAACAGGTGGATATAGTGCTAGATACTTGTGAGAAGTATTGACTATTGTAGTGTTACATGTTCTCAATCATTAATATACAGATAGTGTGGGGTTTTCAGCTATAAGCTTTCCCTGGGTTACATACTGTGTTAATGTGTGCATGCTCTTGATGTTTTATTGTTATTGATGCTGTTATATTGATGATCAATGTAGAGGAGCTTATGTATTGTGTATGTATTCCGCAATAGTACATGATCATGATAATATCCATTGAATATGTGTTTATTATTCAAAATTTCTACATGGTACCGAAGCTGTTGATCATCAGATCTACTATTCAGGAAGTGTTTACATTCTATTTCTTCAGGCAGAGTCTGTAATCAGGCCAGGTAGCCTCTGGATTCATCCTTCCTTTGGAAGGTGAGATATCCGATGAATTCCCATATAGTCAATCTTTGTACAAGAAATATTTTGTTCTCACAAATCTTAGATCCAATGCGATTGAGTTTGGAGCTAGTGGAATTCGAATTTGCAGCAGTGTTTTCTTGGTGTCAACGAGGCAATGTCTTTCAAAGAATTGTGATTGGAGTATGCTCTTGAGGGCAGATCAAACTATATTGCATGGAAGGACAGGATGGAGGCAGTATTGGATGATAATGGGCTGAAGGAGTTCATAGAGACGGATGTCCCAAAGCCTACTGATGCTACTCAAGCTGATGCTTGGCAAAAGAAGACCGCAAAATGTCGAAGGATTCTGTTGGAGGGCGTGAGGGATCACATTGTGTCCAACCTCCATGGAAAGGCTACTCCATATTTGATATGGAAATCGTTAACATAATTATTCCAAAGAAAGAGTGATCAGAGGAAGCTGGTGCTCGAAGATAAACTCAGAAACATCAAATGCGAGAAGGGTGACAGTATGCCCAAGTATCTCACAAAGTTCACTCAGTGTCGAGATGAGCTGGGAAGTGTGGCGGTTACTGTCGATGATGAGGAATTGGTGAGCTTGGATCTCCTTGGTCTTCCAAAGAGTTGGCATTCTTATCAGGACTCTATCAATGGTTGGGAGAAATTGCGAGGATGGGGAAGACTTTGGTAAGATCTTGTGCAGAAGGAGATTAGGTGGAGTACCAGAGACAGATCTTCATCAAAGGGAGATGATCAAGAAAATTACGCTTTGGCTGCTAAAGCAAAGAAAGGGAAGAGAGAGAAAGCTTCTCAGTCTAGTGCGAAAGGCAAGAAGTAGGACAAGTCCAAGGTGAAGTGTTTCACTGTCACCAGAACAGACACTATGCCACTAATTGTCCGCAGAAGAAGAAGAACAAGCAAGCTGCTAGATCTTTAGCAGGAGAGGCTCTAGCCTCAAATTTTGAGCTTGATTTTTCATTGATCGCATGCTTGGTTTCAAGTGTGATGGGATCGGTGTGGTTCTTGGACAGTGGTGCGTCTTTTCACATGATGAGAGATAGAGATTTGTTTCTGATCTGGAGGACAAAGATCTTGGAGTGCACATTGAGATGGGCGATGATGGTAGATATAGTGTGACCGATATCGATACCATTTCCTTTGAGAGGGAGTCTGGTAAACCCTTCGTATTGAAGGAAGCCATGCATGTTCCAGGATTGAAGAAGAATCTTATCTCTGTGGCAATGTTAGAAGACAAGGGGTATGATGTTGTTTTCAGCAAGGGAAGATCTTTCCTGCGTAGCAAGACAACTGGTGAGACACAGAAGATAGGGGTTCGAGTAAGGAACCTTTATCAGTTGCATGTCGATGGATGCACAATAATGGCAAGCAAGGCAGAAGGATTGGTGAGCCGGGATGATGGCGTGTTGTGGCACATGAGATTGGGTCACCTTCACCATGGAGCCTTGAAGATACTGCAGTAGATCACTACAGGGCCTCCTAAAGGCACACTTGTGCAGTCAAATCAGTGCAAGGCGTGTACTTTGGGGAAGTTTGTGAAAGCCACCTTTCACGAGAAGGATAGTCGCGCCACGACGATCCTTGAGAGAATTCACACAGACGTGTGTGGACCTTTCTCAGTTGCTTCGACAGCAAAACACATGTATTATGTGATTTTTGTTGATGATTTCCTTCATAAGTGTTGGATCTTCTTCATGCAGAAGAAGAGCGAGACATATTCAAAGTTCTGTGAATTCAAAGCATTGGTCGAGAAGCAGTTTGGGAAGAAGGTGAAGGATCTTAGGAGCGATAATGGTGGTGAATACATCTCGGATGAGTTCAAGGATTTCTGCAAGGCAGAAGGGATTCGAAGAGAGATCATAGATCCCCATAACCCACAACAGAATGGGGTCGTTGAGCGGAAGAACAAAATGATCATGGGTGCTACACAAGTGATGTTGCATGATCAGGACCTACCCCTTCACTTGTGGGCGGAAGCATGCAATACAACAGTTTATGTGCAGAACCTTTGTCCTCATAAGATACTTGGCATGAGTACACCCGAGGAGGCTTATTCTGGCAAGAAACCTGATCTTTCTCATTTGAGGATTTTTGGTGCTAACGTTTACATGCATGTGATGAAGGATGCCAGGAAGAAGTTGCAGCGGACCGCAGAGGTTGGGATATTTGTGGGGTACACTGATACGCCCCACAACTATCATGTGTATTTGCCAGACAATGGTAAAACTATTGTGCGATGGGATATAAAATTTCAGGAGGAGAAAGCCATGAAGTGTTCGCTTGAGAGGGAGCTACACTTGCATGTAGATGAGGAGCTATTAGTTCCTAAGGATGAGCTTCAGGACTTGGATCAGCCACAGGATGAGGTTCATGGAGTGGAAGAGACCACTCAAGCAACGCCAACCATCAGAGGGCGAAAGCGCTTGATAGAAGCTGAGCGACTGGCTGAAGATGCAGAGAAAGTTGTAGGACCACCTATAGCCCAACGTAGACAGAGAGAGTCACCTGATCGATACACTGGATACATGGCTCTTATGAGGAAATGTGTTGTGATTGAGCCATCCTCTTTCGAGGAAGTTGTGGAGGATCCCACATGGGTAGATGCCATGGTGGAAGAGTATGATTCTATTGTCAGAAATAGTGCATGGGAGATTGTTCCTTGACTGGAAGGGAAACCAGTGGTGGGTTCGAGATGGATCTACAAATTTATGTAGGCAGCTGACGGGAGTGTGGAGAGGTACAAGGCAATATTTATTGCTCGAGGCTTTTCACAGATAAAGGGGATCGATTATGAGGAAACTTTTGCACCTGTCATAAGGTATTCTTCCATACAGTTGATTCTTGCTCTCCCAGTGCAGATGGGATGGCACATTCATCAGTTGGATGTGAAGACTGCATTCCTTCCTAGAAGTTGGAGGAAGGAGGATGCTACTTTAGTGGAGGTAGTGGATGCCACTGGTTACTAGAAATTGGTGGAGTCACATGTGTGCAGGCTCAAGAGAGGCACAACAGGATAAGGATTGGATGAGGTGAAGCTATGTGGCTTCATGGATGTAAATTGGGCAGGGAGCTCAAGAGGCCGAGTATATGGCATCAAGGGCATCATGTACCATCATATCAGAGATTGTGTGCAGTGGAGGATCATGTTAATTTCATACATTCCAATGGAGGATCATGATGTTGATATTCTGACGAAGGCTCTCACAAAGAGCAAATTCAAATACCACTGAGGCAGGATAGGGGTTGCTGATAATCCATATCTTGTCGAGAGGGAGTGTTGAGATTGCAACAAGATGATGGAGCTTAGTGAAAAGAGTCGCCTTCACTAAGTGGGCCCGTAGGCAAATTATGGCGCAAGTCTATTTTTAGACTATGTCTATTTTTAGACATATGGATCATGTCTATGAGTTGCAGGATGTTGTTTATGGATGATTGGTCAAGTTGGAAAAAATAGATGGACTTTTATTTTTAGACAATAGCGGTGACACTGTCAAGTCTAGTTATAGAGCAGTCAAATATTATTAGCTTATAATAACATTTAGACTATAAACTTTATCTTATTCTCTTGGAGCACTTCAGTTTGAGCTAAAGATGTGGCACATGCAGCTATCAGAAGGAAATACATTTTCTTTGTGGGTCAGTTGAGTTGTTGCATGCATGACTTTAGTTAGAACTCAATCAACTGAGTTTGGTGGAGTTAATTGCGGAGTTGATGGAGTTGTGTTCAGTTTGGTTTGGTTAAACTAGTTGTAATTAGTCTAACTGCAAATAGACTAATGATGAGTTTTTAAACTAATTATTAACTCATAATGCAACTAAATAATACATCAGTTAACTCAGTTGCATGTCAGTGCATGTTCAGTTCAGCAGGGACAAGTGTTAGAGGGTCAGATTGCTATCAGTTGTGACTATAGTTGTGCATGAGGATTTGCACAATCAATGGGAATGAGTTATGCCAATGAGAATTGGCCAATACCAAGTGATTATAGCCTCTGCTCATGTGATTCCCAGTGTGAGTGATTCTTTTGAGGTAAATACGAGTTTGGTTCAACCATTCTCATCCATTCTTGAGGAGGTATTGAGCAGTGGAGGCAGGCAAGCAGTGGAATAGATTTGGAGATCAGATCTGAGCTGTATTTTGTGTAACAGGTGGAGATAGTGTTGGATACTTGTGAGAAGTATTGACTATTGTAATGTTACATGTTCTCAATCATTAATATATAGATAGTGTGTGGTTTTTAGCTGTAATATTTCCCCGGGTTACATACTGTGTTAATGTGTGCATGCTCTTGATGTTTTATTGTTATTGATGCTGCTATATTGATGATCAACGTAGAGGAGTTTATGTATTGTGTATGTATTCTGCAATAGTGCATGATCGGGATAATCTCCATTGAATATGTGTTTATTATTCAAAATTTCTACATGGTATCAGAGTTTTTGATCATCAGATCTACTATTCAGGAAGTGTTTACATTCTATTTCTTCAGGCAGAGTCTATAATTGGGCCAGGTAGCCTCTGTATTCATCCTTCCTTTGGAAGGTGAGATATCCGGTGAATGCCCATACAGTCGATCTCTGTACAAGAAATACCTTGTTCTCACGAATTCTAGATCGGAAGCGGTTGACCTGGAGCTGGTGGAATTCGAATTTGCAGCAGTGTTTTCTTGGTGTCAGAACTAAGATGTCTTTCACAGGATTGCGATTGGAGTATGCCCTTGAGGGCAGTATGAACTATATTGCATGGAAGGACAGGATGGAGGCACTATTGGATGATAAAGAACTGAAGGATTTCATAGAGATGGATGTCCCAAAGCCTACTGATGCTACTCAAGCTGATGCTTGGCAAAAGAAGACCGCAAAATGTCGAAGGATTCTGTTGGAGGGCGTGAAGGATCACATTGTGTCCAGCCTCCATGGAAATTCTACTCCATATTTGATGTGGAAATAGTTAACAGAATTATTCCAAAGAAAGAGCGATCAGAGGAAGCTGGCGCTCAAAGGTAACTTAGAAACATCAAATGTGAGAAGGGTGACAGTATGCCCAAGTATCTCACGAAGTTCACTAAGTGTCGAGATGAGTTGGGAAGTGTGGGGGTTATTGTCGATGATGAGGACTTGGTGAGCTTGGCTCTCCTTGATCTTCCGAAGAGTTTCCATTCCTATTAGGACTTTATCAATGGTCGGGAGAAATTTCCAGGATGGGAAAGACTGTGGTTAGATCTTGTGCAGGAGGAGATCAGGCGGAGTACCAGGGACGGATCTTCATCAAAGGGAGCTGATGAAGAAAATTTTACTTTGGTTGCTAAAGAAAAGAAAGGGAAGATCAAGAAAGCTTTTCAGTCTGGTGCGAAAGGAAAGAAGCAAGACATGTCCAAGGTGAAGTGTTTTCACTGTCACCAGCACAGACACTATGCCACTAATTGTCCGCAGAAGAAGAAGAACAAGAAAGCTGTTGGATCTGTAGCAGGAGAGGCTCTAGCCTCACAGTTTGAGCTTGATTTTTCATTGATCGCATGCTTGGTTTCAAGTGTGATGGGATCGTTGTGGTTCTTGGACAGTGGTGCGTCTTTTCACATGACGGGAGATAGAGATTTGTTTTCTGATCTGGAGGACAAAGATCTTGGAGTGCACATCGAGATGGGAAATGATGGTAGATACAGTGTGACCGGTATCGTTACCATTTCCTTTGAGAGGGAGTCTAGTAAACCCTTCATATTAAAGGAAGTCATGCATGTTCCAGGATTGAAGAAGAATCTTATCTCTGTGGCGATGTTAGAAGACAAGGGGTATGATGTTGTTTTCAGCAAGGGAAAAGCTTTCCTGCGCATCAAGACAACTGGTGAGACCCGGAAGATAGGGGTTCAAGTAAGAAACCTTTATCAGTTGCATGTAGATGGATGCACAGCAATGGTAGCCAAGGCAGAAAGATTGGTGAGCCGGGATGATGGCGAGTTGTGGCACAGGAGATTGGGTCACCTTCACCATGGAGCCTTGAAGATACTGCAGTAGATCACTACAGGGATTCCTAAAGGCACACTTACGCAGTCAGATCAGTGCAAGGGGTGTACTTTGGAGAAGTTTGTGAAAGACACCTTTCACGAGAAGGATAGTCACGCCACGACGATTCTTGAGAGAATTCACACTGACGTGTGTGGACCTTTCTCAGTTGCTTTGACAGCAAAACACATGTATTATATGATTTTTGTTGATGATTTCTCTCGTAAGTGTTGGATCTTCTTCATGCAAAAGAAGAGCGAGACATATTCAAAGTTCTGTGAATTCAAAGCACTGGTCAAGAAGGAGTTGAGGAAGAAGGTGAAGGCTCTTAGGAGCGATAATGGTGGTGAATACATCTCGGACGAGTTCAAGGATTTCTGCAAGGCAGAAGGGATTCGAAGAGAGCACATAGCTCCCCATAACCCACAGCAGAATGGGGTAGCTGAGTGGAAGAACAGAACGATCGTGGGTGCTGCATGGGCGATGTTGCATGATCAGGGCCTACCCCTTCACTTGTGGGCGGAAGCATGCAATACAACAGTTTATGTGCAAAACCATTGTCTTCATAAGCTACTTGGCATGAGTACACCCGAGGAGGCTTATTCTGGTAAGAAGCCTGATCTTTCTCATCTGAGGATTTTTGGTGCTAACATTTACATGCATGTGACGAAGAATGCCAGGAAGAAGTTGGAGCCGACCGCAGAGGTTGGGATATTTGTGGGGTACACTGATACGCCCCACAACTATCGTGTGTATTTGCCAGACAATGGTAAAACTGTTGTGCGACGGGATATAAAATTTCAGGAGGAGAAAGCCATGAAGTGTTCATTTGAGAGGGAGCTACACTTGCATGTAGATGAGGAGCTATTAGTTCCTAAGGATGAGCTCCAGGACGTGGATCAACCACAGGAAGAGGTTCATGGAGTGGAAGAGACCACTCAAGCAACGCCAACCATTAGAGGGAGAAAGCACTTGATAGAAGCTGAGCGACTGGCTCAAGATGCAGAGAAAGTTGTAGGACCACCTACAGCCCAATGTAGACAGAGACAGTCACCTGATCAGTACACTAGATACATGGCTGTTATGAGCAAGTGTGTTGTGACTGAGCCATCCTCTTTCGAGGAAGCTGTGGAGGATCCCGCATGGGTAGACGCCATGGTGGAAGAGTATGATTCTATTGTCAGAAACAGTGCATGGGAGATTCTTCCTAGACCGGAAGGGAAATTAGTGGTGGGTTCGAGATGGATCTACAAATTTAAGCAGGCAGCTGACGGGAGTGTGGAGAAGTACAAGGCAAGATTTGTTGCCCGAGGCTTTTCACAGATTGAGGGGATCGATTATGAGGAGACCTTTGCACCTGTCGCAAGGTATTCTTCCATACAGACGATTCTTGCTCTCTCAGCGCAGATGGGATGGCACATTCATCAGATGGATGTGAAGACTGCGTTCCTCAACGGAGTCATTGAGGAGGAGGTGTACATTAAGCAGCCCGAAGGCTTTGAGGTCTTCAGCAGCGAGTCACATATGTGCAGGCTCAAGAGAGCGTTGTATGGGTTGAAGCAAGCACCACATGCTTAGTACACATGGATAGACAGCTATTTCACCGGACTTGGATTCTCCAAGAGCGAGGCGGATCCTAACCTATACCATATTGTGGTGGAGGGCAAGTTGCTTATCATTGTACTGTATGTAGATGATTTCATTCTAACGGGTGATGAGCTTTTGATACTTTCATGCAAGGATGATCTTGATAAGGAGTTTGAAATGAAGGACTTGGGCCTCCTTCACTATTTCCTAGGATTGGAAATATGGCAGCGCAATGGTGGACTGTTTGTTTCTCAGGGTAAGTATGCTCGGGAGATACTGGAGAAGTTCAACATGCATGGCTGCAAGCCTGTTGATACTCCTCTTCCTAGAGGTTGGAGGAACGAGGATGCCACTTCAGGAGAAGTGGATGCCACTGTTTATCGACAGTTGGTGGGGTCGCTGATGTATTTGGTCAATACACGACCCGATATATGCTATGCAGTTAACCAACTTTCACAAGCTATGGTTAAGCCTACCAAGCTCTTCTGGAAGGCGGGCAAGCATGTATTGCGCTACTTGAGAGGCACATCGGGATATGGATTGTGGTACAGACAGGAGGATGAGGTGAAGCTATGTGGCTTCACGGATGCAGATTGGGCAGGGAGCCCAACGGATAGAAAGAGCACATCAGGAGGGGTCTTCAGTATTGGATCGACAGAAGTTTCTTGGTACAGCAAGAAGCAGATATCCGTGGCACTTAGTTCAGCAGAGGCTGAGTATATGGCAGCAAGTTTGGCTGCATGCAAGGCTATATGGATGAGGAAGATTCTGGTTGGTTTGTTCGGTTCTCATTTGGATCCTACTGTGATTTACTGCGATAACCAGAGTTGCATTAAACTCTCAGCTAATCCTGTATTTCATGATAGATCTAAACACATTGACGTCAGTTACCATCATATCAGAGATTGTGTGCAGCGAAGGATCATGTTACTTTCATACATTCCAACGAAGGATCAGGATGCTGATATTCTGACGAAGGCTCTCACCAGGAGTAAATTCGAATACCACTGAGGCAGGATAGGAGTTGCTGATAATCCATATCTTGTTGAGAGGGAGTGTTTAGATTTCAACAAGATGATGGAGCTTAGTGAAAAGAGTCGCCTTCACTAAGTGGGCCCGCAGGCAAGTTATGGCGCAAAGTCTATTTTTATACTATGTCTATTTTTAGACATATGGATCATGTCTATGAGTTGTAGGATGTTGTTTATGGATGATTGGTCAAGTTGGCAAAAATATATGGACTTCTATTTTTAGACAACAGCGGTGACACTGTCAAGTCTAATTATAGATCAGTCAAATATTATTAGCTTATAATAATATTTAGACTATAAACTTTATCTTATTCTCTTGGAGCACTTCAGTTTGAGCTACAGATGTGGCACATGCAGTTGTCAGATGGAAATACATTTTCTTTGTGGGTCAGTTGAGTTGTTTCATGCATGACTTCAGTTAGAACTCAATCAGTTGAGTTTGGTGGAGTTGATTGTGGAGTTGATGGAGTTGTGTTCAGTTTGACTTGGTTAAACTAGTTGTAATTAGTCTAACTGCAAATAGACTAATGATGAGTTGTTAAACTAATTATTAACTCATAATGCAACTAAAGAATACATCAGTTAACTCAATTGCATGTCAGTGCATGTTCAGTTCAACAGGGACAAGTGTTAGAGGATTAGATTGCTATCAGTTGTGACCATAGTTGTGCATGAGGATTTGCACAATCAATGGGATTGAGTTATGCCAATGAAAATTGGCCAATACCAAGTGATTATAGCCTCTTCTCATGTGATTCCCAGTGTGAGTGATTCTTTTGAGGTAAATACGAGTTTGGTTCAACCATTCTCATCCATTCTTGAGCAGGTATTGAGCAGTTGAGGCAAGCAAGCAGTGGAATAGATTTGGAGATCAAATCTGAGCTGTATTGTGTGTAACAGGTGGAGATAGTGCTAAATACTTGTGATAAGTATTGACTATTGTAATGTTACATGTTCTCAATCAGTAATATACAAATAGTGTGGGGTTTTCAGCTGTAAGCTTTCCCCGGGTTACATACTCTGTTAATGTCTGCATGCTCTTGATGTTTTATTGTTATTGATGCTGCTATATTGATGATCAACGTAGAGGAGCTTATGTATTGTGTATGTATTCCGCAATAGTACATGATCAGGATAATCTCCATTGAATATGTCTTTATTATTCAAAATTTCTACAAGCTCCAGTATTGCAGCAATAATGCTGCAACTCCTAGGACTTCCTTATTTACTTTTATCAACCCGGTAGTTCGTAACAAACTTGGAAGCGACGGTGTTGTATGCACAAGTACTAGCTCTTGCCACAGCTGTCACTTGGTCAGCTGGCACAAGTCCGCTAAGCGCTCAAGCCAACTTCTATGAGCTTTGAGAAGAAGCTTGTTAACTGATGGATGGAAGCTAACTTGAAGGAAGCTAATCTGCTTGCGAAAAGAAACTGAAAAACTGAAAGAAAGCGCAAACCCTAGCAAATCCTAGTTCTACCAGCTAGTCCTACTGATGCAAAGAAGAGAATGCAAGCTACTGAAAGAGATGCCATTACTTCTAGGAAGGTAAAATACATGTGTCTAGACTACCTCTATCTGAAGAAAACATCTTTTTGAATTTTTGAATAAGTTGTCAGAATTATCATGCATAGGCTTTCACTGTTCTTGACTGTGCAGAAGTGGATCGGCGAGGAGAAATGCTTGGAAGAGGTCAAGAAGGTTCAGAGAGGGCCTAAGGGGTCCCTAACACCCTTCCAGAGAGTTTCACAGAGTTTGGCTATCAGAAACCTCATTTGTGAGCTTCTACAGGAAGTCTGCAGGGGTTCTACAGGATGTTCAGGAATTTCTACAGGATGTTCAGAACTTTCTACAGGATGTTCAAAAATTTCTACAGGATGTTCAGAAATGGGATTTTGGAGGATGGATGAGTGAGGAAATATAAGAGGATGGGTATGGAGGTAGGATAGGGGTTTGAAGTGGTCCAGGGACTGGTGGATGGAGTTGGGAGAAGGTGTAGATGGTTGAATTTGCTCAAAGAAGGCTGAAATAATGGTTGCACAAAATGGTAGGGTTATGTGGGAAAAATGACAAACGTGAGGCAAAAAACCAAGTTAGGGGATGGAACAGATGGCTCTGATGAAGTTTGGGTGGATGAAGAAGTGGTAGAGGTGCTCTGCAATGTATATTTCCAACTGAACCAATAAAGACTTGCAAATAATCAAAGACCTAGTTATACCAACCTAATCTGATCTAGCTAACAGTAAAGTGAATGAACAGAGAATTATTTGCAAGGAAACGATGGATATTAACTATGCAATGAAACATTCAAAGATCTGAACATGTTAGCAACTTCTGCAAACGAAAATCGTACACTAGTGATTGCATGGCAAAGCAAAAATAGTGTTTTTGTTTGGGACAGCAAGGTTACTTTGATCCCAGCCCCTGATCCTATGAGGGAGAGGTGAAGCCAAAGGTGCTCGTTGGCCTTTTTATGGAGCTTTTTCCCTATTGAGATCCTACCAAATTAATATAAACATCAGAAGCCTTTCTAACCATCAACAGTGACCTAGTTAATTAGCACAATTTAATCTGCCTAACATAAATAATTTTGCAAATGCATAAAGGAGAAACAACGATGCATAAAGGAGAAATAACAATACATAAACGAGGCCTTGGCTCTCAGGTTGGGTCCAACCCTAAGAGCTACGGCTCCTATAAAGAACTCAGAGCTGATACAAAATAGGACTGCTTGTCATTATCAAAAAATAGTCATCAACCGAAAGTTATGCCATAATGGCTACAAGAAAATGAGCTGAAAGTGACAGCACTATAGTGCAAAAAAAATGAAATAGTTTCAAAAGTAAAATACGAGGGCTGAGGCCTTCTTATTTATACATCACGAGGGGCCTAGCAGGCCTCCTAAATTCAAGGGACTAGGCTGTCCCAACTGCTAGTAGACAGTCCCTTTTCCCAAATTTGCTTGGCTGCCTTTAGGATCCGTTTAGGTGGCCTGTGAGCTCGGAGTTGAGGGTGGAGATCTCGAGGAAGGGCCATTTAATGTCAGAGACAACCCCCCTACGAATCCTCACCTCAAGCTTGGCTATCACCTAGCCCATGATTGCTCGATTTTGCTCCAACATTTGTCCAAAAAAACCTGAAATAACCACATATTAGCCTCCTAGGTAGAGTGACCACCCTTATTCGTTCAAATGACAAACATACTAAAAAAACGCATAATCTATGAAAAATGGAGGATTGAACAAGGATTGAACAAGGACAATTAGGCAAAATGAGCCCAATAAGTTACCCAATTCGGGGCTCATCATCACCCCCCTGCTTAATGGGTTGCTCATCCTCTAAGCAACTAGTCCAGCTCCTCATCCTTGATTGCTTTGATTGCCTCCATCACATCCCAGGCTTCTGAAGTAATATCTTCTTCACTATCATGGAATCTGGCCTTCCTTTCCACCCCTTCCCACTGCTTGTGCTCCTCTTCTTCTGTGCCTCCTTCTAGCAACCCCAAAAGCAAAGGTGGACTTAACTTGAGGCCTATCCAGTTGGCCTGAAGATTCTGCATAGACTTTTTGTAGAGAGGCACTCGTGCCAAGGCCTCCCTCATTCTAGTTGGGGTGTGGTATTCTCTGATTTTGAGGCTGTGGGACAATGTGTTCCACCTACGGGTGCAAGCATGAACACAGTTGTCCCCCAATAGTTGCTCCATGTCCTCAAAATGTGCTATGGCCTAAGCTTGACGATCCATGTAATCTAGTAGGGCCTGAGAGTTGTTTACTAGGTTCTGGTGGGCGGATATCAATGCTGAGGAGTCCCCTGGCTTTGCTCTAATCAACAGTGGTTCCTGTAGTTCCCGGTCCATGACATTTCTAACCTCTGCTACTCTCTTTTCTTCATTGTTTAGCCATGAGGTCATGGCCATAAGCTGCATGTCCCCTACTACTATGTTGGGGTCCCACGAGGTCATGTTGGGAAGGGCCAAATTATGAAGGTATAACTCTGATAGCTTGGCTTTGTCTTTTGACGAACTGTTGTTACATAAAGCCATGAATTGTTGGGGGTTTTGGATTTGAGTGATACCCCTCTGTGTCAAAGTGTTGATCTGAAATTATAGCCACTGATCCCTGAGGTATAGGGCGTAGGATTTGGCTGGCTACCTACACTGCAGAGCTTCCATTGCCCAACTGGCCATGCAGGCTAGTTGGGCCTCCTTCTCTTGTATCTGTTCTTTTAGAGATTGTATCTCTAGGCCTGCTTGCAATTCTCTTTCCTGTAGTTGCTGATTTAGTGTCTCAAGTTCAGCTTGCATTCCTTCCTCTCTCTGAGGTTCTTCTGTGGTATCTTTGGCTATTGTGGCCTCCTCCTGTTGTTGTTGTTCTCCCAAGAGGTGAGGCATGTCTTCTTTCCTCTGTCCTTGTAACTGTAGTTGTTGTCTAAGCAACTCATTCTCTTCCCGTAGCTTGGTCTGCTGGTAACTCTCCACATGCCGTACCCTTGCCAATTCTCTTTGGGCCTCCTTGAGCTTTTCCTCCAGAGGACCTATATCTGCCACCCCCTTGGATTTAGCAATCTTCATCCAAGTGTGGGTCCTCACTCTTTCTTCCTCTAGTGCTAGGAAAAGTGGCACTGTGAATTTTTGAGGAATGATTTTCCCAGCCTCTAAGAAGTTATAGTAAGAGCCCAGGCTGGGCTGGGGGCTTGGTTCCATAATGGTATCAGCCTTCTCTTCCTCCAGTGATGACTTGGCTTCTTTTTCCTCCATCTTTTCGGTCTCCTTCAGCCTAGCCAATGTTTCCTGTAGAGCAGCCTTAGCATCCTATAGAGAGGCCTCTGAGTTCAACTTTTCCATCATTTCTTTCCATGTGGATGTCTTTGGGCTTCCCCTCTCATATGTGATGCATGTATTTTGTTTGGATGGGGTGTCTTCAACTGTAATTAGTCCTTTGGACTGTTTCTCCTTTGGTCTGCCAGTTTTAATCCTCGTGCTTCTTCTCGCCTTAAAATACATGGAAGGCTCCCTCTTCCGCTTTTCTTTTTTCTTTGGAGATGTGCTGAGGGCGGCCAGCACGGCTGCTGCCTCCCTAGCTAGAATCTCAAGAGATTCTTCCTTCCCTTACCCTTTTTCCAGACTTCCTGTAGAAAGTCCTATGCTGACTGTTTTCTAGCTTCCTGTAGAAGCAGTTCTTGTACTTCCTGTAGAAATGGCCTTCTGGCTTCCTGTAGAACCAGTTGGCACTGTTTTGGCCTGCTTGGCTGGGGGTGCCTTCTCCTTTAGTTTGGTTGTGGCTGCCTTAGGTGTGTCTTCACTTGCTTGAAATTTTTCAGTCCTTTCTGCCCTGATCTGCAATCTCTTCTCCCTGGGCGTTTGTGTCATTTTTCCACCCACAGTTTTGGCCTCAGCAGCTTGGCCTTTCTCTCGTTTCTCTTTTTTTCCTTGCTTTGGTGGTATGCCCGGGGTTTCCTGACCCTTGGCTTTATTTTCTGCCTCAATGTGCTCCTTCTCCTCGCTACTGGAAGAAGTGAGTTCCTCAGCCAAAATTCTGATATCATCATCCTTAGACATATTGCGAAAAATCTCCCAGGAGAGAGGGACTGTATAGGTATGGAGTGCATCTTCTACTAGAAGCTTGATAAGCCCATGATGGGCCAGTTGGTCTGGTGTCCCTTCCTTCTGTTTTGTGGCACACTCAATCAAGGATTGCAGGAGGAAGTAGGGGATGCTGAACTTTTGTTCTGTGGGTAAATCCATTTTGTGCCTGAGTTCAGTTAGCAAACGGAAGTGATAACCATATACAATACTGAACCGCCCCTCACAGGTAATATATTTCATAATCTGAAGGCTGACTTCGCTCCAAAATGGCTGTAGGCTGGTTCTCCAGACCCCATTCTTTTCCTCTGGAAATTGTTCCTCTGGTAAGAAGAATTCCTTTTTAGCCTTTTGGCCCAATTTCCTCTCCTTTTTATCCGAGGGTATCCCCATTGGTAGATCAGTGACTCTGCTAATCAGTTGTGGGTGAGCTTTAGGGTTAACCCTCTGAAGTTTACAGTGGCTAGTGTCTTTGATTTAGGCTTCAAGGACCTTAGGAATTCCTTTGTTATTTCATCATTGTGACCTTGAATTTTGTCACAGAAGGTCATCCAGTTTGCACGGGAAAATAGGTCTACCACCTCAGGAGTTTTTCGCAGTTTCTTGGAATCCGAGGGTTCCTTTCTGATAAACCCTCCTGGCATGGTGAAAAATACTCTGTTTTGGCTTGTGCTTTGAGCAGAAGGGGAACACTATGCGTGTTTCCTCCTTAGAACGTTGAAAACGGTATCCTTCAGGTCACATTGTATCAATTCCCCGATTTTAAAACTCGACTTCCCGTGTACAGAAGGACGACTCTGGTTTCCCTAAAGAGAGTGTGGAGCTAAATTTCCACCCCCCAGCATACACATAATCATGTTAAATTCACATTTTTTTTTCTCCCACCGGTTAGCCTTGATAGTGTTTCAACTTCTCTACAAGAGGAATTTTCTTCAAGACCCGTGGAGAAAATCTTGGATGCAAACCAACGAAGAAATTTCATGCAACCACAAGTAAACTACTATTTTGGATTCACAGACAATCTTGCTTTTAATTTTCCTACTCCAGCACGTCGAATTCACCACCTTTTGAAATATCATGCATGGGAATGGTGTGTTCAGACCTACCTCTCTTCGAATTTCCAACCTCGACGTAGACAGTCCAGGTTTCTTTGTTATGTCGGGTTTCCTGTAGCGCTCCTTCCTATAGAAAGCTTTTCCGGCTTCTGGAGGACGTCACGGTGCTTCTAGACAAGTCTGAGACGTGGAAGGACGTTGGAATGGGCCGAGAAGCTCGGGCTAACAAACTGCAGAGGAGGAGGACGCGTACTCTGCTACAGAAATGGTTGCAAGTGTGAATGACAGCGGTTCACCGTGAGTTATTCGGTCGAGCAATTTGAATTACTGCGCAATTCATGGCACGGGGGTGAGCTGTCCAAGCAGATCTGTTAGCCAACGTCATGGCCATCATTCTTCGGCGTGTCTCTGACCGCCAAATCCTTTCTTCTTCCATTAACCGCCGCCATTTCTGTCACACTATCGATTCTCCACGACTGGACACTTCCCACATGTCAACTGCCCGTCTCTTTGGCATAACCGGGCTCGTTCGGATCCCACGAGGCCATCCGACTGGCTGTGGGTGGCCAGTTGACTGGCCACCAAACTTGTTCAATCCGCACATTTCACAATCATGCAAATTTTAGAGTATGGTTCATGCAGTTCGATGAATAAGGTTAGACACTTACCTGTGTGGCCGTGGACGTGTTCTACAGGCTTCGGGACGTGGAATGTTGGATTTTCTTGATGCTGCTTCGTGCACGGGCGCTAGAGCTCCTTTTCATTAGTTGATGCTGGATGCAAGACTTCGAGACCCGACCCTCTGGTGGTAAATTCTGCATGCTCCGGCTTCGTTTGATTTGAGTTGTTGGTGTCTCCAGAGTATGTGCTCCATCCGGATCAGCTGCTACAGGATTCCTATAGGACATCCTGTAGTTGCTTCTCCTCCTGGGATGCATGCGGAAATGAGTAGGATTGTGTTCACGGATGGAGGGTCCTGATGGAGCCTTGACAGGTAAAGTGTGTGAGCCTCTACATGCTTGATTTGTCACTTGGAAAAAAAAAAATTAATCTGAGGAAACAGAACTCTTGTATGACTGCGCAGGAATACCTAACCAGATTGTTGCAATGGCGGTGGAAGGAGATGAAACAAGTGGAGGATGGAAGAAAAGAGTGGTTGCATGCCCCATCAACAGATTTCAAGCTTCAAATCCCTCTCCAGAATCGATTCTGGCTTGCCCAAAGGCACTACAGGATGTTTCCTGTAGAAATGCAGAACTTCTTGTAGAAAGTCCTGAAACTTCCTGTAGAAGGTTGAACCTCGACCAGATTGTGTCCAAATCCTGAAAAAAATGAGTGTCCATGGAGGGAGGGTATGTGAGGATGCCTGGTAACTTGGTACGGACCCCTGTCCTTGTTTTGAGAGGCCTCCTTTCTGCACTGTATTCCTGAAACCTGCAATAATTCTTCAGAGATTAAACTTGCTTCTTTTTCTTTTTTTTCTTTTTTTCTTTCTTTTTTCCCTTTTTTTTTATTTTTTTTCTTTTTTTTTTTTTGAGAGAGACAGCAGGGGCGCCTCCATGAGGTTTTCACCCCTACTATCTGCCTTGGGCGCCTAAGAGAGGTTTTCACCCAAATGTCTTTTTATTCAAATTCTTTATTTTCTGAGAGACAACAGGGGCCCCTCCATGAGGTTTTCACCCTTACTGCTTGTCGTGGGCGCCTCAGAGAGGTTTTCGTCCAGGGATCTTTTTATTCCCTTTTTTTTTCTTTTTTTTCTTTTTTTCTTTTTTTTGTGATGATGATCAAGGTGTGGCCGGAACAAAGGCAAAACCCTTCTCTATTACCAGCACTTCTTTTTCCACAGTTTCAATGAACTCCTGCCTCGAAAGGGGTTTCCTGTAGATCTTCAGTCGATGCCCATTGACGAGCATGGGGATGGCTTCTTCATCAATGGTCCTGATAAGGACTGAACCATTGTCATTGCATTTCTCCACTGTATATTGTCCTAGCCATCTTGTCCTCAGCTTCCCTTTGAAATCTTTGTGTCTGGAGTCATACAGCAGCGCCCAATCTCCCGACTGGAATTTCTTTTCATTAAGGTGTCGGTCATGCCATATCTTCCTCTGAAGTTGAACCACTTCTACGTGGAGGAGGGCCTACATTCTGTGTTCATCTAACCCATTCAGCTACAATAACCTTTCACGTTGAGCATGGTTGAGATCTAGGTCTAGCTGAGCTGCCATCCTCAATGTGTTGTACTCGAACTCTATTGACAGCAGAGCTCTCTTCCCGTAGACCAGCTCATAAGGTGTGAAATTGGTTGTGGTCTTCCAAGTGGTGTTGTAGGCCCAAGTGGCCTCAACCAGGCGATCTGCCCAATCCTTTCTGCTGCTGCTCACCACCTTAGTCAAAATCCCTTCTAATGCTCTATTAGTGACTTCCCCCTGCCCATTTGCTTGAGGATGATAAGGGGTGGAAGTCCTATGCTTGATCTTGTGATGAGCGAGCAAGTCTTCAATTAAGTTGGAGCTGAACTGGCTTCCTTGATCGGTGACTAACTCTCTTGGGTAGCCAAATTTGTAGAAGATGTTTTCTCTTAAAAACTCAGCCACCTTTTCTTCTGTCACTGCTTTGATTACCTTGGTTTCTGCCCACTTTGTGAGGTAGTCGGTGCACACAATGATGTAATACCTTTGCCTCGAAGGAGGGTTGATAGGACCCACAAAATTCATGCCCCACTTCTCAAATGGCTCGAGGGTCACTTGAGGTTGGAGAGGCATTTCATCCCTTAGAGTCGGTTTCCCCATCCTCTGGCATCGATCACATTAGTTGATGTATCTTCTGACATCTTGATGAAGAGAGCCAATAGTAGTCTGCCTATAGAATTTTGAAGGCAGTCCTCTTTGCTGCAAAATGGCCTCCACAGGGTCCATCATGACAGGTTAGGAGGATGTCAAACACTTCCTCCTCCCTAACACAATGCCTCAAGATCTGATAGAGGCCAAGTTTGAACAGGTTGCCCCCAATCCAAGTGAATGGGGCACTCTTCCTCACGATTATGCCCTTCTCCTTTGAGGATAGATGCGGAGGGAATTGTGCTGAGACCAAGTAATTTGCTATATCAGCAAATCACAGAGAGAGTACCGATATAGAAAATAGATGTTCATCTGGCATCTGGTCATCCACTGTTCCTTCTTCACCTGCAGGCAAATCCAATCTAGACAAGAAGTCAACAACAACATTTTCTTTACTCGGTTTGTCAATGATAGTCAAATCAAACTATTGCAACAAAAGTAACCATCTAATGATACGAGCATTTACATCATGCTTATTCATTAAATATCTAATTACAGCATGATCAGTATGTACAAATGTTTGATAGCCAGTGATGTAGTGTCGGAACTTGTTCAGGGAATGGACCATGACCAGGAACTCTTTCTCAATTACAGTATAGTTCATTTCTGCCTTGGACAGGTTTTTGCTGACAAATTATATGGCATATGGAAGTTTCTCCTCAACTTGTCCTAAAGCTGCCCCTACGGCTTTTTTCGAGGCATCAGTGTGGATGTGGAAAGGTAAGGCCCAGTTTGGGCCTCTCAAAATTGGGGCGGACACTAACTTATCTTTCAACTCATTTAGAGCCCCTTGACAGTCATCAATCCATTTAAACTCGACATCTTTTCCTAAGAGGCCAAACAATGGTGAGGCTGGCTTATTGAAATCTTTAATGAATCTTCTATAATATCCTGCTAAGCCTAGGAAACTCCGAACATCTCTTACCTTCTGAGGAGGTGGAACCTTTTTGATGATAGCAATTTTGTTAGGATCCACCTGTAATCCTTGACGAGAAACGATATGACCTAACATGGTCCCTTTAATCATCGAGAATTCACATTTTTCAGGACTGAGGGATAGTTCATCTCAATGCATTTGCTTAAAACTTTTCCTAGGTTGGACAAGGCTTCTTGGAAGCTAGACCTATAAGGAGTAAAGCCATGCATATAGATTTCCACTGAATCATGAACCAGCTCAGCAAAGATGCTCAATACAGCTCTCTGGAAAGTGGCAGGAGCATTGTATAGCCCAAAGGGAAGGACTCGGTAGGCAAAGGTACCCCATGGGCAAGTGAAGGTGGTCTTATCTTGGTCCTCCGGGCTGATTTGGATCTGATTATACCCGCTAAAACCATCTAGGAAAGAGAAAAACTTCTTTCCTACCAATCCTGTAGGTTTTAACCCTGTACAAAAATTACTTGCATACGAATTCTAAAACAAAGAAAATAAACAATGCGAGAGCATAACACATAAAACACATATACACAAAGATTTTCCACTGGATCCCAAGACCCGGACTACCAGCTTGATTTTTCATTATGTTCCTTTCAATGTTACAATACATATTTATACATGTCGAAGCATCCAATACCAAGGACCGAAAACCATCACGTCCAATACAATGGACCAAAAAACCATCGCATCCAATACCATGGACCGAAAACCATTGCGTCCAAAAAACATGTGCGAAAATCATGCGCAAAACCATAGGTTGGTCCGCCCAACCTAAAGTGGGGTTATGGGTACCCCTCAAACCCCCTATTAAC
>APFE030610344.1:31399-109686 GCA_000404065.3 Pinus taeda
AGGTTGGCGCTCTGGAAGGACCTTCCCAGATCGTAGGTTGATCTCCTGGATCTCCACAACATAGGTAGGGCATGTTGTCTCCCCAGTATATACCTGTTGGGCCTATCTGTTGTTGGGGTTTAGGTTCGGTTGAGCAGGCATCTAGGGTTGTCTTGGAGGAGCAGGAGGTAATGGTTGTGGTTGAGCCGGTGGTAGAGGCAAAATGGTGGGAGGAGGGTTGTATTGAGGCCTCCATCCCGGTTGAGGTGCATTCCACTGAGGTTGTGGCTGGGCGTGTGAGTGAGACGAATGAGAAGTAGGTTGAGTATGGTATGGAGATGGATAAGACCACGGAGGAGGTGTGGGCTAGGAAGGATGAGCAGGGGGGCCCAAGAAGGTATATGTGCAGATTGGTTGGGGTTATAATAAGCTTGGGATGTCCCTTGCATCCCCTGCTAGTAAGGTCTGGGCCCATGTGGCCTCCTTTGGTTGAGGAAGTAGAGAGGTTCAGTAGCCGCCTCAGTCCCTAGGTACATGGCTTATAATCTAGGTAAGGTTAGGCATTGGTTGGTGGGGTGGTCTTCCACACAAAAAAAACATACCTCTACTGAGTGTAATGGACACTCATTCTTAGGGTGCTTCCTCATGCATCTGGGACAAAAAATGGCCAAAGCCCTCTCAGCTTCCTCTTTCTTTTGCTGAATTCGGAAGGTATCAAGTTACATGGAAATAATCTGTCTCATCTCACTTTTGAGGTCTTCCATCTGATTAGCAAACTCATGCTTGGAGAAGGTGGTACTAGCTAAAAGTGGATTCCCCCTACCTCTCTTCCGGGCTACCCTATAAAGGTTTCTAAACACGGTCTTTATGTCCTCATAAGCTAGTTGGTAGATGTCCCCTCCAGCCAGCATGTGAAGGGTGTCTAGAAGGTCTTTAGGGACTCCTCGGAGCAGAACCAGCTTTAGAGATTCCAGGTCAAGTGTGCACCTGGCCTGTTTATAACTAAGTTGGAACCTTTCCTCGTAATCTTCTAAAGACTCATCGCTTCCCATGGTCATTCGAAAGATTTCTCCCTTGGTTTCCTTGGACCTACAGTAGTTCTGGTATTTGGTGTTGAAAGCTTGCTGCATCTGAGCCCAAGTGGTGATACTATTTCCAGGTAACCCCACGAACCAGCATAATGTTGTATCCTTGAGAGTAGAGGGAAAGAGTTTCAACTTTTTCTCGTCCTCAGCATAGTCATAAGTTCGACAAAGGACAGCAAACTCAAACAGGAAGGTATCAGGGTCTTCAGTAGTCAAGCCATGGAAGTGAGGTAAAGCTGAGGGACTTATGTTTTTCATTTTCATGTCTCCATTGGTCTCTCAGATGGGAAAGGCACCTTCTATTCTCTCATCTTCTCTTCTACCATTTCGGTTTTCAGCCATGGCTTCAGACGGAACGTTCTCTAACTCTTCTTCTATTATAGGATCTTCGTATATCTCAGGAGGTTCACCTATAGGTTCTTCTGGCTCACTGTTACCAAAGAAGAGAGAAGGTTGACTCAGTGATGTGGTGGGGGTGTTGGGTAAGAATTTTCCGGTTTTATCTCTGTTCCTACGAGGCATGAAATGGAAATATTTTTGGTTGCTTTTGCTTTTTCTGCTGGTACCAGCAAAATTAAAATAGATTGAACTGCAACTAACTATCTTGCTGAAACGAAAATGTGGAATGGAAATGAAAACAGGAAAAGACTAATCTATTTTGCTGGAATGAAATTGTAGAATTGAAATGCTAAGCTACGCTTGCAGAATTGAAATGCTAAGCTACGCTTGTAGAATTGAAATTGTGGAATTGAAATGCTAATCTATGAAAGAAGGAAATGTCTACTCTACTTTTGCGGAACTGAAATTGCAGAATGGAAATGAAATAAACTACTTAGCAGAAGGTTGTAGGAGAAAATAGAATAAAAGCAACAATCACCAATACTCTGACGCTTCCCCGGCAACGGCACCAAAAAGAGTGGTGAGCTCCAGTATTGTAGCAATAATGCTGCAACTCATGGGACTCCCTTCTTTATTTTTATCAACCCAGTAGTTCGTAACAAACTTGGAAGCGACGGTGTTGTATGCACAAGTACTAACTCTTGCCGCAGCTGTCACTTGGTCAGCTGGCACAAGTCTGCTAGGGGCTCAAGCCAACTTCTATGAACTTTGATAATAATCTTGTTAACTGATGGATGGAAGCTAACTCGAAGGAAGCTAATCTGCTTGCGAAAAGAAACTGAAAAACTGAAAGAAAGCGCAAACCCTAGCAAATCCTAATTCTACCAGCTAGTCCTACTGATGCAAAGAAGAGGATGCAAGCTACTGAAAGAGATCCCATTACTTCTAGGAAGGTAAAATACATGTGTCTAGACTACCTCTATCTGAAGAAAACATCTTTTTGTATTTTTGAATAATTTTTCAGAATTATCATGCATAGGCTTTCACTGTTCTTGACTGTGCAGAGGTGGATCAGGGAGGAGAAATGCTTGGAAGAGGCCGGGAAGGTTCAGAGAGGGCCTAAGGGGTCCCTAACACCCTTCTAGAGAGTTTCACAGAGTTTGGCTATCAAGAAACTTCATTTGTGAGCTTCTACAAGAAGTCTGCAGGGGTTCTACAGGATGTTCAGGAATTTCTACAGGATGTTCAGGAATTTCTAAAGGATGTTCAGGAATTTCTACAGGATGTTCAGAAATTTCTACAGGATGTTCAAAAATTGGATTTTGGAGGATGGATGAGTGAGGAAAGATGAGGGGATGGGTATGGAGGTAGGATAGGGGTTTGAAGTGGTCCAGGAACTAGTGGATGGAGTTGGGAGAAGGTGTGGATGGCTGAATTTGCTCAAAGAAGGCTGAAACAATGGTTGCACAAAAAGGTAGGGTTATGTGGGCAAAATGACAAACGTGAGGCAAGAAACCAAGTTAGGGGATGGAACAAATGGTTCTGATGAAGTTTGGGTGGATGAAGAAGTAGTAGAGGTGCTCTGCAATGTATATTTCCAACTGAACCAATAAAGACTTACAAGTAATCAAAGAGCTAGTTATACCAACCTAATCTGATCTAACTAACAGTAAAGTGAATGAACAGAGCTTTATTTTCAAGGAAACCATGGATATTAACTATGCAACGAAACATTCAAAGAACTGAACATGTATCCAACTTCTGCAAACGAAAATCGTACACTAGTGATTGCATGGCAAAGCAAAAATAATGTTTTTGTTTGGGACAGCAAGGTTACTTTGATCCCAGCCCCTGATACTATGAGGGAGAGGTGAAACCAAAGGTGGTCATTGGCCTTTTTCTGGATCTTTTTCACTGTTGAGATCCTACCTAGTACCAACTTAATCTAAACATCAGAAGCCTTTCTAACCATCAACAGTGACCTAGTTAATGAGCACAATTTAATCTTCCTAACAGAAATAATTTTGCAAACGCATAAAGGAGAAACAACGATGCATAAAGGATAAATGACAATACATAAAGGAGGCCTTGGCTCTCAGGTTGGGCCCAACTCTAAGAGCTACGGCTCCTATAAAGAACTCAGAGCTTATACAAAATAGGACTGCTTGTCATTATCAAAAAATAGTCATCAACCGAAAGTTATGCCACAATGGCTACAAGAAAATGAGCTGAAAGTGACAGCACTATAGTGAAAAAAAATGCAATAGTTTCAAAAGTAAACTATGAAGGCTGAGGCCTTCTTATTTATACATCATGAGGGGCCTAGCAGGCCTCCTAAATTCAAGGGACTTGGATGTCCCAACTGCTAGTAGACAGTCCCTTTCCCCAAATCTGCTTGGCTGCCTTTAGGATCCGTTTTGGTGGCCTGTGAGCTCGGAATTAAGGGTGGAGATCCCGAGGAAGGGCCATTTAATGTCAGAGACAACCCCCCTACGAATCCTCACCTCAAGCTTGGCTGCCACCTAGCCCATGATTGCTCAATTTTGCTCTAACATTAGTCCAGAAAAACCTGAAATAACAACGTATTAGCCTCCTAGGTAGAGTGACCACCCTTATTCATTCAAATGACATAAACATACTAAAAAAATGCATAATCTATGAAAAATGGAGGATTGAACAAGGACAATTAGGCAAAATGAGCCCAATAAGTTACCCAATTTGGGGCTCATCATCACCCCCCTGCTAAATGGGTTGCTCATCTTCTAAGCAACTATTCCAGCTCCTCATCCTTGATTGCTTTGATTGCCTCACATCACATCCCAGGCTTCTGAAGTAATATCTTCTTGACTGTCATGGAATCCGGCCTTCCTTTCCACCTCTTCCCACTACTTGTGCTCCTCTTCTTATGTGCCTCCTTCTAGCAACCCCAAAAGCAAAGGTGGACTTAACTTGAGGCCTATCCAGCTGGCCTGAATATTATGCATAGACTTTTTGTAGAGAGGTACTCGTGCCAAGGCCTCCCTCATTCTAGTTGGGATGTGGTATTCTCTGATTTTGAGGCCGTGGGACAATGTGTTCCACCTACGAGCGCAAGCATGAACACAGTTGTCCCCCAATAGTCGCTCCATGTCCTCAAAATGTGTTATGGCCTAAGCTTGACGATCCATGTAATATAGCAGGGCCTGAGAGTTGTTTGCTAGGTGCTAGTGGGTGGATATCAATGCTGAGGGGTCCCCTAGCTCTGCTCTAATCAGTAGTGGTTCCTGTAGTTCCTGGTCCATGACATTTTTGACCTCTGCTGCTCTCTTTTCTTCATGGCTTAGCCATGAGGTCATGGCCATAAGCTGCATGTCCCCTACTGCTGTGTTGGGGTCCCACGAGGTCATGTTGGGAAGGGCCAAACTATGAAGGTAGAACTCTGATAGCTTGGCCTTGTCTTTTGATGAACTGCTGTTACATAAAGCCATGAATTGTTGGGGGTTTTGGATTTGAGTGATACCCCTCTGTGCCAAAGTGTTGATCTGAAATTGCAGCCATTGATCCTTGAGGTATAGGGCGTAGGATTTGGCTAGCTGCCTACACTGCAGAGCTTCCATTGCCCAACTGGCCATGCAGGCCAGTTGGGCCTCCTTCTCTTGTATCTATTATTTTAGAGACTGTATCTCTAGGCCTCCTTGCAATTCTCTTTCCTGTAGTTGCCGATTTAGTGTCTCAAGTTCAGCTTGCATTCCTTCCTCTCTCTGAGGTTCTTCTGTGGTATCTTTGGCTATTGTCGCCTCCTCCTATTGTTGTTGTTCTCCCAAGAGGTGAGGCCTGTCTTCTTTCCTATGTCCTTGTAACTGTAGCTGTTGTCTAAGAAACTCATTCTCTTCCCATAGCTTGGCCTGCTGGTAACTCTCCACATGCCGTACCCTTAACAATTCTCTTTGGGCCTCCTTGAGCTTTTCCTCCAGAGGACCTATATCTGCCACCCCCTTGGATTTAGCTATCTTCATCCAAGTGTGGGTCCTCACTCTTTCTTCCTCTAGTGCTAGGAAAAGTGGCACTGTGAATTTTTGAGGAATGATTTTCCCGGCCTCTAAGAAGTTATAGTAAGAGCCCAGGCTAGGCTGGGGGCTTGGTTCCATAATGGTATTAGCCTTCTCTTCCTCAAGTGATGACTTGGCTTCTTTTTCCTCCATCTTTTCGGTCTCCTTCAGCCTAGCCAATGTTTCCTGTAGAGCAGCCTTGGCATCCTGTAGAGAGGCCTCTGAGTTCAACTTTTCCATCCTTTCTTTCCATGTGGATGTCTTTGGGCTTCCCCGCTCATATGTGATGGATGTTTTTTGTTTGGATGGGGTGTCTTCAATTTTAATTGGTCCTTTGGACTGTTTCTCCTTTGGTCTACCAGTTTTAATCCTCGTGCTTCTTCTCGCCTTAAAATACATGGAAGGCTCCCTCTTCCACTTTTCTTTTTGCTTTGGAGATGTGCTGAGGGCGGCCAGCATAGGTGCTACCTCCCTAGCTAGAATATCAGGAGATTCTTCCTTCCCTTTCCCTTTTTCCAGACTTCCTGTAGAAAGTCCTATGATGACTGTTTTCTGGCTTCCTGTAGAAGCAGTTCTTGGACTTCCTGTAGAAATGGCCTTCTGGCTTCCTGTAGAACCAGTTGGCACTATTTTTGCCTGCTTGGCTTGGGGTGCCTTCTCCTTTAGTTTGGCTGTGGCTGCCTTAGGTGTGCCTTCACTTGCTTGGAATTTTTCAGTCCTTTCTGCCCTGCTCTGCAATCTCTTCTCCCTAGGTGTTTGTGTCATTTTTCCACCCACAGTTTTGGCCTCGGCAACTTGGCCTTTCTCTCATTTCTCTTTTTGTCCTTGCTTTGGTGGTCTGCCCGGCGTTTCCTAACCCTTATCTTTCTTTTCTGCCTCAATGTGCTCCTTCTGCTCGCTACTGGAAGAAGTGAGTTCCTCAGCCAAAATTATGATATCATCATCCTTAGACATATTGCGAAAAATCTCCCAGGAGAGAGGGACTGTATAGGTATGGAGTGCATCTTCTACTAGAAGCTTGATAAGCCCATGATGGGCCAGCTGGTCTGGTGTCCCTTCCTTCAGTTTTGTGGCACACTCAATCAAGGATTACAGGAGGAAATAGGGGATGCTCAACTTTTGTTCTGTGGATAAATCCATTTTGTGCCTGAGTTCAGTTAGCAAACGGAAGTGATAACCATATACAATACTGAACCGCCCCTCACAGGTAATATATTTCATAATCTGAAGGCTGACTTCGCTCCAAAATGGTTGTAGGATGGTTCTCCGGACCCCATTCTTATCCTCTAAAAACTGTTCCTCTGGTAAGAAGAATTCCTTTTTAGCCTTTTGGCCCAATTTCCTCTCCTCTTTATCCCAGGGTATCCCCATTGGTAGGTAGATCAGTGACTCTGCTAATGAGTTGTGGGGTGAGCTTTAGGGTCAACCCTCTGAAATTTACAGTGGCTAGTGTCTTTGATCTAAGCTTCAGGGACCTTAGGAATTCCTCTATTATTTCATCATCGTGACCTTGAATTTTGTCACAGAAGGTCATCCAGTTTGCACGGGAAAATAGGTCTACCACCTCAGGAGTTTCTCGCAGTTTCTTGGAATCCGAGGGTTCCTTTCTGATAAACCCTCCTGGCATGGTGAAAAATGCTCTGTTTTGGCTTGTGCTTTGAGCAAAAGGGGAATTCTATGCGTGTTTCCTCCTCAGAACGTTGAAAACAGTATCCCTCAGGTCACTTTGTATCAATTCCCTGGTTTTAAAACTCGACTGCCCGTGTACAGAAGGACGACTCTGGTTTCCCTAAACAGAGTGCAGAGCTAAATTTCCACCCCCCAGCATACACATAATCATGTAAAATTCACATTTTTTTTCCTCCCACCGGTTAGCCTTGACAGTGTTTCAACTTCTCTATAGGAGGAATTTTCTTCAGGACCCGTGGAAAAAATCTTGGACGCAAACCAACGAAGAAATTTCATGCAACCACAAGTAAACTGCTATTTTAGATTCACAGACAGTCTTGCTTTTAATTTTCTTACTCCAGCACGTCGAATTCACCACCTTTTTAAATATCATGCATGGGAATGGTGTGTTCGAGCCTACCTCTCTTCGAATTGCCAACCTCGACGTAGATAGTCCAGGTTTCTTTGTTATGTCGGGTTTCCTGTAGCGCTCCTTCCTGTAGAAAGCTTTTCCAGCTTCTGGAGGATGTCACGGTGCTTCTGGACAAGTCTGAGACGTGGAAGTACATTGGAATGGGCTGAGAAGATCAGCTAACAAACTGCAGAGGAGGAGGACGCGTACTCTGCTGCAGAAATGGTTGCAAGTGCGAATGACAGCGGTTCACCATGAGTTATTCAGTCGAGCAATTTGAATTACTGCGCAATTCATGGTGCGGGTTTGAGTTGTCTAGGCCGATCCGTTAGCCAACGTCGCGACCATCATTCTTCGGCGTGTCTCTGACCGCCAAATCCTTTCTTCTGCCATTAACCGCCGCCATTTCTGTCACACTATCGATTATCCACGACTAGACACTTCCCACGTGTCAACTGCCCGTCTCTTTGGCATAGCTGGGCTCATTCGGATCCCACGAGGCCATCCGACTAGCTGTGGGTGGCCAGTTGATTGGCCACCGAACTTGTTCAATCCACACATTTCACAGTCATGCAAATTTTAGAGTATGGTTCATGCAATTCAACGAATAAGGTTAGACACTTACCTGTGTGGTCGTGGATGTGTTCTACAGGCTTCGAGACGTGGAATGTTAGATTTGCTTGTTGATGCCTCGTGCACGGGCGCTGGAGCTCCTTTTCATTGGCTGATGTTGGATGTAAAACTTCGGTACCTGACCCTCTGGTGGTAAATTCTGCATGCGCCAGCTTCGTTTGATTTGAGTTGTTGGTGTCTCCAGAGTATGTGCTCCAGCCGGATCAGCGGCTACAGGATTCCTGTAGGACATCCTGTAGTTGCTTCTCCTCCTGGGATTCATGCTAAAACGAGTAGGATTGCATTCACAGATGAAGGGTCTTGATGGAGCATTGACAAGTAAAGTGTGTGAGCCTCTACATGCTTGATTTGTCACTTGGAAAAAAAAAATTAATCTGAGGAAACAGAACTCTTGTATGACTGTGCAGGAATACCTAACCAGATTGTTGTAATGGCGGTGGAAGGAGATGAAACAAGTGGAGGATGGAATAAAAGAGTGGTTGCATGCCCCATCAACAGATTTCAAGCTTCAAATCCCTCTCCAAACTCGACTCTGGCCTAGCCAAAGGCTCTATAGGATGTTTCGTGTAGAAGTGCAGAACTTCCTGTAGAAAGTCCTAAAACTTCCTGTAGAAGGTTGAACCTCGACCAGATTGTGTCCAAATCCTGAAAAAAATGAGTGTCCATGGAGGGAGGGTATGTGAGGATACCTGGTAACTTGGTACGGACCCCTGTCCTTGTTTTGGGAGGCCTCCTTTCTGCATTGTATTCCTGAAACCTGCAATAATTCTTCAGAGATTAAACTTGCTTCTTTTTCTTTTTTTCTTTTTTCTTTCTTTTTTCCATTTTTTTCTTTTTTCTTTTTTTTTGGAGAGAGAGACAGCAGGGCCGCCTCCATGAGGTTTTCACCCCTACTATCTGCCTTGGGCGCCTCAAAGAGGTTTTCACCCAAAGGTCTTTTTATTCAAATTCTTTATTTTCTGAGAGACAGCAGGCGCACCTCCATGAGGTTTTCACCCTTACTGCCTGCCCTGGGCACCTCAGAGAGGTTTTCGTCTAGGGATCTCTTTTTTTTTTTTTTGAATGATGATCAAGGTATGGCCAGAATAGAGGCAAAACCATTCTCTATTACCAGCACTGATTTTTCCACAGTTTCAATGAACTCCTGCCTCAAAAGGGGTTTCCTGTAGATCTTCAGTCGATGCCCTTTGATGAGCATGGGTATTGCTTCTTCATCAATGGTCCTGATAAGGACTGAACAATTGTCATTGCATTTCTCCACTGTATATGGTCCTAGCCATCTTGTCCTCAGCTTCCCTTTGAAATCCTTGTGTCTGGAGTCATACAGCAGCGCCCAATCTCCCGGCTGGAATTGCTTTTCATTAAGGTGTCGTTCATGCCATATCTTCCTCTGAAGTTGAACCACTTCTGCATGGAGGAGGGCCTGCATCCTGTGTTCATCTAACCCATTCAGCTGCAATAACCTTTCACGTTGAGCATGGTTGAGATCTAGGTCCAACTGAGCTGCCATCCTCAATGTGTTGTACTCGAACTCTATTGACAGCAGAGCTCTCTTCCCGTAGACCAGCTCATAAGGTGTGAAACTGGTTGTGGCCTTCCAAGTGGTGTTGTAGGCCCAAGTGGCCTCAACTAGGCGATCTGCCCAATCCTTTCTGCTGCTGCTCACCACCTTAGTCAAAATCCCTTCTAATGCTCTATTAGTGACTTCCACCTACCCATTTGCTTGAGGATGATATGGGGTAGAAGTCCTATTCTTGATCTTGTGATGAGCGAGCAAGTCTTCAATTAAGTTGGAGGTGAACTAGCTTCCTTGATCAGTGACTAACTCTCTTGGGTAGCCAAATTTGTAGAAGATGTTTTCTCTTAAAAACTCAGCCACCTTTTCTTCTGTCGCTTCTTTGATTGCCTTTGTTTCTACCCACTTTGTCAGGTAGTCAGTGCACACAATGATGTAAGACCTTTGCCTTGAAGGAGGGTTGATAGGACCCACAAAATCCATGCCCCACTTCTCAAATGGCTCGAGGGTCACTTGAGGTTGGAGAGGAATTTCATCCCTTGGAGTTGGTTTCCCCATCCTCTGGCATCGGTCACACTGGTTGATGTATCTTCTGACATCTTGATGAAGAGTGGGCCAATAATAGCCTGCATGTAGAATTTTGAAGGTAGTCCTCTTTACTGCAAAGTGGCCTCCAAAGGGTCCATCATGACAGGTTAGGAGAATGTCAAAGACTTCCTCCTCCCTAACACAACACCTCAAGATCTGATCCGGGCCAAGTTTGAACAGGTTGCCCCCGATCCAAGAGAATGGGGCACTCTTCCTCATGATTCTGCTCTTCTCCTTTGAGCATAGATGCAGAGGGAACTGTGCTGAGACCAAGTAGTTTGTTATATCAGCAAACCACAGAGAGAGTAATGAAATAGCAAACAGATGTTCATCTAGGATCTGGTCATCCACTGTTCCTTCTTCACCCATAGGCAAATCCAATCTAGACAAGAAGTCAGCAACAACATTTTCTTTACCCAGTTTGTCAACGATAGTCAAACCAAACTGCTGCAACAAAAGTAACCATCTAATGATACGAGCATTTACATCATGCGTATTCATTAAATATCTAATCGCAGCATGATCAGTATGTACAAATGTTTGATAACCAGTGATGTAGTGTCGGAACTTGTTTAGGGAATGGACTACGGCCAGGAACTCTTTCTCGGTTACAGTATAGTTCATTTCTGCCTTGGACAGGTTTTTTCTCACAAAGTATATGGCATATGGGAGTTTCTCCTCAACTTGTCCTAAGGTTGCCCCTATGGCTCTATTCGAGGCATCAGTGTGGATGTGGAAAGGTAGGGCCCAGTTTGGGCCTCTCAAGATCGGGGCGGACACTAACTTATCTTTCAACTCATTCAGAGCCCCTTGACAGTCGTCAGTCCATTTAAACTCAACGCCTTTTCCTAAAAGGCCAAACAATGGCGAGGTTAGCTTGCTGAAATCTTTAATGAATCTTCTACAATATCCCACTAAGCCTAGGAAACTTCGAACGGCTCTTACCTTCTGAGGAGGTGGAACCTTTTTTATGATAGCAATTTTGTTAGGATCCACCTGTAATCCTTGACGAGAAATGGTATGACCTAACATGGTCCCTTCAGTCATCAGGAATTCACATTTTTAAGGACTGAGGGACAGGTTCATCTCAATGCACTTTTTTAAAAATTTTCCCAAGTTGGACAAGGCTTCTTGGAAGTTAGACCCGTAAGGAGTAAAGTCATCCATATAGATTTCCACCAAATCATGAACCAGCTCAGCAAAGATGCTCAATACAGCTCTCTGAAAAGTGGCAGGAACATTGCATATCCCAAAGGGAAGGACTTGGTAGGCAAAGGTACCCCATGGACAAGTGAAGGTGGTCTTATCTTGGTCCTCTGGGCTGATTTGGATCTGATTATTCCCGGTGAACCCATCTAGGAAAGAGAAGAACTTCTTCCCTGCCAGTCCATCCAACACTTGATCTATGAAAGGCAAAGGGAAGTGGTCTTTCTTGGTGGCTTTATTCAGTTCTCTGTAATCTACACAGATTCTCCACTTCCCATTTTTCTTGGGTACCAACACTAGAGGGGAAACCCATTCGTTGTCCGAGATGGGGTAGATGAATCCTGCATCTAACAATTTTTGCAATTCCTCTTTAACGATGTCCTTAAGGGCCAGATTCATTCTCCTCTGAGGCTGCCTGACTAGTTTACAGTCCTCTTTAATGTAAATATGATGGGTACAGACCGAAGGATGGATTCCTTTCATTTCCTTATAGCTCTAGGCAAAAGCCTCCAAATGGCGGTTCAAAAGGCTACATAGCTCTTTTTCCTGAGAAGGAGAGAGAGAGGAGCTGATATTTAAAGTTCTTTCAGGGCCAAACTCCACATTCTTAACTCTGGGAGAGGTCGGATCAGTCACATAGAGGTCCACTAAAGCACTGGCTTGGGTATCTTCCACCAACTCTTCTAAGGACAGTGCACCGGGAGGAGGATTTTGGATTAAGTTCTCAATCAAAACATCCTCGGTTTGAGGACCTCCCCTGGTGGCCTCCACTGTGCACAATGGTGCAGAGTAGATCTCGTCCTCATCTCCTTCCTCCAACCAGAGGGGTAAGTCATGTTCTAGCAGAGGTTGGGAAGGAGGGTATAGGACCAGCTGTTTGGACATAGGCCCATTCTTGATGGTCATGCTTCCCGCTCGACAGCTTATGTAAGCATCTGCAGTAGATAGCCAAGGCCTTCTCAAAATGAGGGGATAGCCAGTGAGTTTTGCCTTTGGCTGAAGGACCAAGAAGTCCGCAGGGTACTCCCAAGAGTCAACAGAGACCAGGACATCTTCCACAATCCCTTCGGGAGTCACGATGGAGCGGTCTGCAAACTGCAGTACTGTCGAGGTCTTCTTTAAGGAACTCTCAAGGTTGAGTTTAAGCATGGTGTCCCTAGTCATCACATTAATGGCAGCCCCTAGATCAATCAAGGTGTGGGGGATGATGGTTCCATTGATGTGAACATCAACTACAGGACTTCCAGGGTCCAAATACTTTGGACAGATTACTTGCTCCAACATAATATCGGATAGTTGTCCTATGACATTGATAGTTGAGGCATCTCCCTTTCGCCTGCCTGGGTGCCTGAAACACTTCTCCTTAATCAATTTGTTGTATATCGATACATCTTTTATGGCCTGGAGAAGTAGTATTTTCACACACAACTACTTGAGTTCTCCCATAAGCTCAGTCTCCTCTGGGTTGGGTTGCATGGTTACTGTTAGTCGCTCAGGAAAGGGTGGAATGGCTTTGGGTTCACTGTCCTGTTTCTCTTCCTCCTCCTTTAGGGGAGGAGGTTGGCACTCTGGAAGGACCTTCCCAAATCACAGGTTGATCTCCTGGATCTCCACAGCATAGGTAGGGCATCTTGTCTCCCCAGTATATACCTGTTGCGCCTACCTGTTGTTGGGATTTGGGTTCGGTTGAGCAGGCATCTGGGGTTGTCTTGGAGGAGCAACAGGTAATGGTTGTGGTTGAGCCGGTGGTGGAGGAAAATTGGTGGGAGGAGGGTTGTATTGAGGCCTCCACCCCGATTGAGGTGCATTCCACTAAGGTTGTGGTTGGGCATGCGAGTGAAACGAATGAGAATTAGGTTGAGTATGGTATGGAGATGGATAAGACCACGGAGGAGGTGCGGACCAGGAAGGATGAGCAGGGGGGCCCCAAGAAGGTATATGAGTAGATTGGTTGGTGTTATAATAAGCTTGGGATGTCCCTTGCATCCCCTGCTGGTAAGGTCTGGGCCCATGTGGCCTCCTTTGGTTGAGGAAGTAGAAAGGTTCAGTAGCCGCCTCAGTCCCTAGGTACATGGCTCTAAATCCAGGCAAGGTAGGGCATTTGTTGGTGGGGTGGTCTTCCTCACAAACGAAACATACCTCTACTGAGTGCAATGGACACTCATTCTTAGGGTGCTTCCTCATGCATCTGGGACAAAAAATGGCCAAAGCCCTCTCAACTTCCTCTTTCTTTTGTTGAATTCGGAAGGTATCAAGTTGCATGGAAATAGTCTGTCTCATCTCACTTTTGAGGTCTTCCATCTGATTAGCAAACTCATGCTTGGAGAAGGTGGTACTAGCTGAAAGTGGATTCCCCCTACCTTTCTTCTGGGCTTCCCTAGAATGGTTTTTAAACACGGTCTTTATGTCCTCATAAGGTAGTTGGTAGATGTCCCCTCCAGCCAGCATGTGAAGGGTGTCTAGAAGGTCTTGAGGGACTCCTCGGAGTAGAACCAACTTCAGAGATTCCGGGTCAAGTGTGCACCTGGCCCGTTTATAACTAAGTTGGAACCTTTCCTTGTAATCTTCTAAATACTCATCGCTTCCCATGGTCATCTGAAAGATTTCTCCCTTGGTTTCCTTGGAACTATAGTAGTCCCAGTATTTGGTGTTGAAAGCTTGTTGCATCTGAGCCCAAGTGGTGATACTGTTTCCAGGTAACCCCATGAACCAGCGTAATGCTGCATCCTTGAGCGTAGAGGGAAAGAGTTTCAACTTTTGCTCGTCCTCAGCATAGTCATAAGTTTGACAAAGGACAGCAAACTCAAACAGGAAAGTATCAGGGTCTTCAGTAGTCAAGCCATGGAAGTGAGGTAAAGCTGAGGGACTTATGTTTTTCATTTTCATGTCTTGGTCTCTCGGATGGGAAAGGAACCTTCTATTCTCTCATCTTCTCTTCTACCATTTCGGTTTTCATCCATGGCTTCAGATGGAACGTTCTCTAACTCTTCTTCTGTTATAGGATCTTCGTATATCTCAGGAGGTTCACCTATAGGTTCTTCTGGCTCACTGTTACCAAAGAAGAGAGAAGGTTGACTCAGTGATGTGGTGGGGGTGTTGGGTATGAATTTTCTGGTTTTATCTCTATTCCTACGAGGCATGAAATGGAAATATTTTTGGTTTCTTTTTATTTTTCTGCTGGTACCTGCAAAACTAAAATAGATTGAACTGCAACTAACTATCTTGATGAAACGAAAAAGTGGAATGGAAATGAAAACAGGAAAGGACTAATCTATTTTGCTGGAATGAAATTGCAGAATTGAAATGCTAAGCTACGCTTGTAGAATTGAAATTGCGGAATTGAAATGCTAATCTATGAAAGCAGAAAATGTCTACTCTACTTTTGCAGAACTGAAATTGCAGAATGGAAATGAAATCAACTACTTAGCAGAAGGTTGTAGGTGAAAATAGAAGAAAAGAAACAATCACCAATACTCTGACACTTCCCCGGCAACGGTGTCAAAACGAGTGGTGAGCTCCAGTATTGCAGCAATAATGGTGCAACTCCTGGGACTCCCTTCTTTACTTTTATCAACCGGGTAGTTCGTAACAAACTTGGAAGCGACGGTGTTGTATGCACAAGTACTAGCTCTTGCCGCAGCTATCACTTGGTCAACTGGCACAAGTCCGCTAGGGGCTTAAGCCAACTTCTATGAGCTTTGAGAAGAATCTTGTTAACTGATGGATGGAAGCTAACTCGAAGGAAGCTAATCTGCTTGCGAAAAGAAACTGAAAAACTGAAAGAAAGCGCAAACCCTAACAAATCCTAATTCTACCAGCGAGTCCTACTGATGCAAAGAAGAGAATGCAAGCTACTGAAAGAGATCCCATTACTTCTAGGAAGGTAAAATACATGTGTCTAGACTACCTCTATCTGAAGAAAACATCTTTTTCTATTTTTGAATAATTTGTTAGAATTATCATGCATAGGCTTTCATTGTTCTTGACTGTGCAGAGGTGGATTGGCGAGGAGAAATTCTTGGAAGAGGTCGGGAAGGTTCAGAGAGGGCCTAAGGGGTCCCTAACACCCTTCCAGAGAGTTTCACAGAGTTTTTCTATCAAGAAAACTCATTTGTGAGCTTCTACAGGAAGTCTGCAGGGGTTCTACAGGATGTTCAGGAATTTCTACAGGATGTTCAGAAATTTCTACATGATGTTCAAAAATTTCTACAGGATGTTCAGAAATGGGATTTTGGAGGATGGATGAGTGAGGAAAGATGAGGGGATGAGTATGGAGGTAGGATAGGGCTTTGAAGTGGTCCAGGGACTGGTGGATGCAGTTGGGAGAAGGTGTAGATGGCTGAATTTGCTCAAAGAAGGCTGAAACAATGGTTGCACAAAAAGGTAGGGTTATGTGGGCAAAATGACAAACGTGAGGCAAGAAACCAAGTTAGGGGATGGAACAGATGGTTCTGATGAAGTTTGGGTGGATGAAGAAGTGGTAGAGGTGCTATGCAATGTATATTTCCAACTGAACCAATAAAGACTTGCAAGTAATCAAAGACCTAGTTATACCAACCTAATCTAATCTAGCTAACAGTAAAGTGAATGAACAGAGCTTTATTTACAAGGAAACCATGGATATTAACTATGCAACGAAACATTCAAAGATTTGAACATGTAACCAACTTCTGCAAATGAAAGTCGTACACTAGTGATTGCATGGCAAAGCAAAAATAGTGTTTTTGTTTGGGACAGCAAGGTTACTTTGATCCCAGCCCCTGATCCTATGAGGGAGAGGTGAAACCAAAGGTGCTCATTGGCCTTTTTCTAGATATTTTTCCCTGTTTAGATCCTACCAACTTAATCTAAACATCAGAAGCCTTTCTAACCATCAACAATGACCTAGTTAATCAGAACAATTTAATCTGCCTAACAGAAATAATTTTGCAAATGCATAAAGGAGAAACAACGATGCATAAAGGAGAAATAACAATACCTAAAGGAGGCCTTGGCTCTCAGGTTGGGCCCAAACCTAAGATCTACGGCTCCTATAAAGAACTCAGAGCTGATACAAAATAGGACTGCTTGTCATTATCAAAAAATAGTCATCAACCGAAAGTTATGCCACAATGGCTACAAGAAAATGAGCTGAAAGCGACAGCACTATAGTGCAAAAAATGCAATAGTTTCAAAAGTAAACTACGAAGTCTGAGGCCTTCTTATTTATACATCACGAGGGGCCTAGCAAGCCTCCTAAATTCAAGGGACTCGACTGTCCCAACTGCTAGTAGACAGTCCCTTTTCCCAAATCTGCTTGGGTGCCTTTAGGATCCGTTTTGGTGGCCTGTGAGCTCGGAGTTGAGGGTGGAGATCCCGAGGGAGGGCCATTTAATGTCGGAGACAACCCCCTACGAATCCTCACCTCATGCTTGGTTGTCACCTAGCCCATGATTGCTTGGTTTTTCTCCAACATTTGTCCAAAAAATCCTGAAATAACCACGTATTAGCCTCCTAGGTAGAGTGACCACCCTTATTCGTTCAAATGATATAAACATACAAAAAAAATGCATAATATATGAAAAATGGAGGACTGAACAGGGATTGAACAAGGACAATTAGGAAAAATGATCCCAATAAGTTACCCAATTCGGGGCTCATCATCAACATTTAGCTTGTGCGATCATGAGATGTCACAAAAGCATGTTGCCCTGAGTTTTTCATCTATTATATGTGTAGGTGATAGGTCTACGATAACTAAGATATTTTTGGAGTTATCATTACCTCCCATTCAAGTAGATTCATCCACTTCTTCAAGAGATCACATCCCAGTTGGAGCCAGATGTTACCCACCATTTTGTGGGTGATATCCCTAGGAGAATTTTTTTCCTTCATGATGGTCCTTAGTCGGTAGCGAGCAACCCCTTATAGCCACCAACTAGCTCATTGTTCCATTTCTCCGCTAGTTGATCTAACCATGTGGTCCATCACCCATATTCCATGATTGTATGTTTGAAGGTGGGCCTCCCAAACCTAAAGGTATGCCTTACCATTCCGTAATTGAGTATTGCAGTTTTCTTATCATGGACACTTCTGGGCATGGATTAATGGGGGGATTTGATGAAAAGAATTGGCAAGTTTTATGCTCTTGTCCCCTAGACCCCTTTTGGATATTAACCTTGGTTTATAGTCCCATGGGATATTTTCTACTAACCATTTGGATTTAGGGATGGTATTTCACGGAAAACCCTGATTTTGGTTTTGTTGTCCTACTCCCTTATCTATATATATTACCACCTTTCCACTCACTATTACCCCATTCATTATTTCTCCTGCCTGGGTCCACATAGAGTTAGCTCACCCATTCCCCTTGCCCACACATTGGGTTGGGCCTGGAATGATGCCCCAGAGATTGATGCAGCTAAAAAGAAACATAAAATCATATTTGGCCACATTCAATAGGAAAATGTACCAAAAAATGCAAAATATGGTCGAGACAAACACATTTAGCACGTGGGAAAAAACAAATATATGAGCTTTGCTCCATCATCGTGGGCATCACCCTAGTTCCTACAAGTTCTATGAGCCTCCTTCATCATATAGGAACCCATGATTGTCCCAACCCCTGGTGGGCAATGAATCGCCCTACCTTAAAAGGGGGTATTCACTGTTATATCTTATGCATCATTCTCTTACCCCTTGAGCCTCGAGCAATTGATAAAATAAAATCATAAAAAGGAAAAAGGCATATAAATAAGGGTGGAAAAATCAAGGTCGGGGCACCTCATGTACCATGATTTCTCCCTCCTATACATTATAAACCCAAGTGTGGGCTTCCCTTTTATTAGCTACCCTTGTACCATAGCTTGTGGCCCAAGGATGCCCCTTCTCATCCCCTACTTCATTCACCTATTTGTCACATGCCACCACCTTTTAAAGTATGTACCTTGAATATAGTATCCCCTTTAGAAGTAGAAACCACCTAATAGGATACTTGGTTAACCCCGTTTGCAGTTTAGGAGACATAGGCACATCCCAAAGCCCATTATGGAAGGGCAGGCCATTATGAGGTACCCGCCAGTGTTGCATGTTTGGTAAGCTCATTTACTCATTTTCTCTAATGACTTGTTGTACTAGAAGGTTAGGGGACGCATTGGATCTTATGCAGGATTGCAAATGGTCTCCATCTTGGGTTTTCTCTCCCTACACGGGATCCTAATCCTCCATAGGGCTACAATTGCACATGTAGGGTGTGCGTTGAGAGCCATGGCCCTCCATAGTAGTAGAAAATACTCCATGGATCCCTGATGATGTTCAAAGATACTTGAGATTCACCAATTGGATGAGGAAGATGCACTTGGTTCACCTTTGCCCATTCAGCCCCACAGATGTACCATACTCTTGGCAATTGACCCAAGACTTGTAGGATGATATGGCTTCACCTACACCATCATCAGAGCCTTTGCAGATGATCTCCAAGCATCTTCGATTCATTTGGAGACCCATGAGGTTATTATTGTGCCCCCACACCCACTGGGAGCACCACAGGTTTGTTGTTTGGAGAACAACTGTCCAACCCCTTGTCCATCACTTTTGAGGGTCCTATTCCTCATTATGGCACCTATGAACCTTATCAAGCCACTTGGAGGGCCCTACGACATGTATTATTCATAATATCACCTCTTAAGAGGCTTATTATTTCATTTGTGAGCTAGTTTGGTGGGCTTGTCACCAAAAGTTAGATTATTAGCACATTATTTTATTTTTGGGGCTTATGTAGGCCTAGCAGACTAATTTTAACTCCTCATTAATGTATAAATACAAGTGAGATGATTTCATTCTCTCATCGTCACTTTGGATTGGATCTCTTCTCTCTCTTGAGAACTTCACACTTTTTCTTAGAGGATAAATTGTAGCTTTATGGATGAATTTTGATGTTTGGATTTGGTTTATCTTATCTTGGAGCTTCTCTATTTTCAAAGTGTGGATGGATTGATATGTTCTATTACTAGTAAGTATATGATTTTAATGTTATTCTTGCTTTACTTTTTCATATACATTGGATTGGGATTTTCGCTATTTTTTAGGGCTAATTATTGAACGCATTTACTACTTAAATTATAGAATTTTGTCTCCATATATCATCTCTCAATGTATGGTCCATGTAATTTGAATAAAATTTCCTTGGGATCTATCAACGAATTCATCTTTATAATCCATCACCTTTTGCAAGTCGAAGTATAAAATTGTAAGGTTGCTTCCCTTTACCCTAGAAGGCTAGCCTCCTTGACTAACAAACAAGGTCCTCGTTATTATTTATCAGATACTCCATTCTACCAATACTAAGGCACTGATCTACCAAGATGTGATCACTCCAAAATCAACAACTTTCCACATTTTCCTAGGTCTCACAAAGTTGGGTCACCTAGGGAATCATTTTCCCATCAAAGTGGCTCTCCAAAAAGTTTGATCTCCTAGCCTCTCCTACACTGGTGTGTCCTCAACGACTCCTCCAATTTTGAATCCATTCCGACAGTGAGGTTGTGAGAAAATACAAGCCCTAGATTTGAGATCAAACTTGTCCTTAATATCCCCAAGACTAGTGCCTCATAGGATCAATTCAACATCTTTAATTAAAAATTCCTTATTTGATTCTTTCCCCCTCCATGTCTGGGCAAAGAACATTATTGGTTGCTAAATCCTTGCCTCTTGACCTAGGTTGAGTCCACTTGGTTCTGTGTGGTCCCATTCCTTTAAAAAGACTATTATTCAGGAACCATTTGGGATGCCAATTTCAATAAGGATTTATGGATTGGGAAACTCTTTCATAGTTCACATCCCATAAACCTAGTCCTCAAATCCCCACATCCTTCTCCTAGAATATATTGTACCTTTCTTACAAAACAAGCAAGCTCCATTCTTGAACCTCTTCTGGAAAGGGATTATTTGGGTCACTTTGTATCCACTAATTGATTTATCCTTCATTTGTGACTACATATATATCAAGTCTCCTACCATCGACAAAATTTAGTAAATAGTAGGGAGCCTTAGTTGAGGTGACAGTGGGCTAAGTCTCCATTTGTTTCCCATGGTCTAGCATTAGACCCTTTAGGAATCCCCTTTAGGTCCTTGTTGTAGCCGCTACAACACCACCCAAATTTTTGGGCATATTCAAAATTTTGGGTACCCCGCCACTCACCCCAAGTGGCAAGGGTTTTTGATAAGGCCCCCAACCAGTTACCCTCCCCGCAACCTTGCCTATCCAACCCCTTTGGTGCGCCCACTCACACTTCATATGTTGCATCTACACATCATGTTTTATCTCAGACATATGCCTTCAGATCACATTAGGGTTTTGAAGGTTAATGCCTTCATTGATGCATTAAGAGACTCTCATGATTTTGAAATTCATCTTCAAATGATACACATCACTGAGAATATTAGGGTTTGGGAGAAACCCTAGATTGTAAAAGGAGTGATCCCCTCCCTGTTGCTACATAATCGCATGCCTCTAGGGGTGCATCCTCATCGACATCACATGGCTTCACGGTAAGGATAATTTCAGAGCATTTTTCCCGGGTTCTTGGATGATCCTTCACCTAAACATGTGCATTAGGCTTTACGAGAATTATGTATTTGCCTTGCATCTTGGTAACCCTAAAGGCATGTGATTATGGGGCAAGCCCTGTTCACCCTTGTCATCTCACCTTGAAACACGATCACATTATTAAGCGTTAGGGTTTATGGGAATATTTTTGTCGATGAATTTGCATCACCATCACCCTAATCCCTTCCAAACTCATCAGGGTTGGTGTATCGTTGTCCTCATCATGCACCTCCTTGAAGCCCTAACTAGTCAAGATGAAGTCACCTTCATATTTCAACCTCGCCCTTATGGTCCCATATGTGCACTTCCATTAGCATCACATCCCACAGGCTTTGCATCATTACAAGAGCCTCCCTTGACATGTTAACACCTTGGATGATAGGCTAATGCATGTGCTCACTTGTGTAAGAGGACCAAAAGCCAAAGCGTGACATTTTCGAAAGAGTATTGGGCATGCATTGATGAACCCTAATCTTTAGTTTCTAGTGAGTAGTGAAGCATTATTATTATATATATTTCATACAGTTAACACATGTATCATTGTGCTATGTAGGGCAAGCGAGACAACACCTCCTATTTTGTATCAAGGCATAGTCGAAACATCACAACTTCTATATGCATGAGGACTATATTTTAGCACCAGATATGTGAAGCAATATTGGGGATGTGTTAGTGATGTTATGAGCATAAAGCAAAGTCATTTAAGAATAACTCCAAACATGTGTAAAGGAGTGCTACCCTGCGGTTGCACTATGCAGACATGCCATGTATTCTTTATGGTAGTCTCATGCTAGAGACATCACCTTTGTTCAAAGCCATCTTAAAGCACAAATGGTGCCATCGTAATGACTGACCTACACTCAAACTATGCGCAAGACACAAATGGCACCATAAATAGGTTTAATGTCAAAATAATGTGGAGTTTTAGCCTACTCATAGCGTTGGTAGCTTGGTTGAAGTATACGCTCATGAGACCAACACATCTAACACAATTGGCATAGGGATCATCGATTGTGTGCATTGAGAGGACAGGTTAAATTCACGTCGAATGAAGCAGTGCTAAGATTTATCTTTCAAACCATCCAAGACCACATATAGCATCAATAGCTTTCTATAATGGAAGGTGTTAAAGGGACATGAAGGGTTGCATTGAAATTAGTCACACACGATGCCATGATTTCATATTACAACATATCAAAAGAAAGGGGCCTTGTAAATAGTCAATCTGAGAGGATGACAACAAGCAAGACGGTTTCATATATCAACCTCAGGTGTGATATAATGTACTCAAATCCAAGAATCAGAATATGCGTGGAGGAAGACCAGCATGCAACTTCATGTCGTGTAATGAGTTGGTGTCTAAACATAGTAAGCAGGCCATCGATGGCGTGATATGTTTCATTGCAAGGTGAGCCAACACTATCAAAGGCAGCAACGTAGCACAGAGATATAGGGCAATTTTTCGATTTACTCGAGGGATTGTTACACATGCATTTCTTTACAACCCTGTGTGTCGAAGGAATCCTTCGTGAGGATTCCAGATTCTAGGTTGCAAGAAAATCAATTTTAAAATTCAATTCGTAGCTGAAATTGGAAAAGTAACACATCTGAGACTCCATCTACATCATACCAAGATCACCATTCGGTAGTAGTTGGGCACATCAAACTTGTAGGAATCGATGCATAAGAAAGGCCAAGTTGGCATCCCCAAGACTGTCATCACCATTGTCTTCGAATACTACCAATCAACAACATAGCCCCAACAGCTACAAAGGCCACTGTGGTGTCATTGTCACTCAACGGATTGTTGTTCGTGGTAGAAGCAAGTAAGTAAACAATCATCACATGTTCTGTCATCCCAAGCAAAGCAACTAATAAAATGCAACTTGAGCTTCTTATCTAGAACGCGAAGTCACGAGGTGAACCCTGGTCATGCACTCTAAAATGCAACCCACAGAGTGAAGCAACTGTGAAACTCCCCAAAGTCACATCATTTGATTGCGATCCTTCCCAACAGGCAGTAATCACACTACAGTGGCTCAAAATAGGAAGAAGATAAAGTGCGATTACAATCGAGTGCGACCAATCGCGAAGTAACATTGGGAAGTCACAGAAGCCACAAAAATAAAATGTGACCTGTGTTTTGTTGCGACCTGGTGACCTTCAGGGGGGGCGCACTTGCGGCCAAGTCATTGGGTCGCATTACAACTCCTCATACAAGATCCCCGGAAGTGCGACCAAAGTATGGGAAGACCCTGCAAATCCACTCGCTCTGACACTGCCATAACATAGGATAGGACTATCTAGGGGTCCAAAGTTGATTTTTCTTTTTTTGTGATTATTGTTATTTATTTATCTATTTTTACATTTTATGGTGTGGCTCTTCAATTATCATCGTGTATAACTATGGTTATTTTCTTACATGGTATAGGAGATCGAGAACTTCAACCTATGAGGAGAGATCTAGGGTTACTTGTGGGAAGCCATGCAGCTAGGAAGCCCAACCAATAAATAATTTGGCTCTGCATAGCTGATTGAGACACTATGGCAACCGCAATGGAATTCCATGCAGCCAAGGAACCACACAATTTGGTCTTGTACTCTTGCAACCGCCTTGGTGACAATCATTCTAGGGTCTACAAGAACCCTCTACATCTTTGTCTTCTTTATCATCATAATGTAAATGTTCTCTTATGATGTCAACAATTAAGCTAAGATCAACTAAGCATGTACTAGGCAGTAGGCATGAGAGAGCAGTGAGGAAGCTCAAGATGCGTGAGGGTAGCTGAAAGGGCATGAGGGAAGGCCAAAGGTCACAATAGGTGAATGGTCACCTGACCTCTATAAATGTGCCCTCATCCCTCACTCATAAGGGAATTTAGCACTTGAGTTGAGGCCAATATAGATATATGATTTATGCTTGAGAGCTACGGCCACTCAGCTCTTGGTAGCTAGTAGAGTGGATTTGTAGTGGGTTTAGGGTTTTGGCATTGCGCAATGGTATGAACAGCCTGTGTTCCACTATTGGGTATTGACCAATTTCATGATATGTATTTGAACTTGCAGCAATATTAATAATATGTTTTCTTTTATCTTTGGCACTGATTCCCATGCTTACTCATGGTGGTTGTATTAGTTGTCTGGTACATCGCCATATTTGTATGTGTGCTTTCATATATGCAAGATGTTATGTACTGATACATAGTGGTTGCATGTATGTTTCGCTTTTGAATTTGTGTTTACTTACTCCTTGCCATGTCGGTGACCTATTGTGAACTACTTCGCTATTGACTTCTGGCATGTTCATGTTTATTATGTCTAATGGGGTTTTAGCTCACTAATCCCTCTCATCATATATCTCTTCTTATTTTTGTTGATACTTGTTTGAACCTCTTTTTGCAATTTTTCAATCTTGGGGTGATTTTGTTTCATTGTTCGATAATTTCATTCTTGCCCCACTCTCACACCTTCTCAATTGATAACCAAGAGCAGAAAACATCCATGGTGGCAGCCAAGCCCACATTCCAAATGGGGCTCCTATCCAAAACGGTGTGAGGTCTAATTGGGACTTCACATCGGGGAGACCCCTTAGTTGTTGGTGGTACATTTCAACCCATCAACAAATTGGAACTAGAAGGAGGCCCAGATGACAAGTTGAGCCCTTGGAGCCCGCAGTTTAGTCTCATATTTGTTAATGGCTCCAACCAAAATTTTGCTCATGGGTTGTTTATCAGGTTTGTCTATTCTTCAATTTTCAGCCTCCAAGCAGCACCTCCATCACTTGTCTCATTTAAAGTTCGATATGAGGATGGAGCATCCATAATCGAGCACATTTATGATTTCCTCGAGTTTTATGAATCTTTTGAGACCGACGATGAAGAGTTTGCTTGTGTGTTCTTATCCCTCACCCTTGAAGGTCATGCCAAACAATGGTGCCACACGTTGCCAGCAATGTCCATTCATTCATTCGTGCAACTCATCAGTAACCTCCAACAAGCATTTCACACGTACAATTTTCAAGATGTGTTAAAGAGGATAAATGATCTTAGGATGAAATTTAGAGAATCCTTAGAGGATTTTTCTTTTAGATTTGTACATCTTTGTTTTGAATTTCCTGAAGGATATGTCGACTGGGTGTACTTGAATATAAATTTTCAACGATTGGTTCTCGTTTTTTTACAACATTTTCAATTAGAAACAAATCTTGTTTCACCATGAGTATCATCATATTTTGTAGATTACAAAGTGTCCAGATTCTACCCCTAATCTTGTTTTGCTTATCTCTCTTAATCTGGAACAACCTCAAGCCCCCATGGAAGAGATTACTGCTTGTGGGATTTCTCATCCTCCTCTTGGCTAGGTACATAATAATATTTTGGTTGTAAATGGTTCAAACAATGAACAATGCTTTCTAGGAATTGAATTCGATGATTTCAACTCTGAACCCCTCATACATCCTTTTGATCTTGAATCTGAAAATTACATAACATTTCTTCCTGCTGATGGAACCCTAGTCGAGTCCATTCAACATAAGTCTCACTATCTTCCTGGACCTCATTCACCTGCACATGATGGCTTTGATCTTGTCTCAGGTAAAGTTGGTTGTCCCATCAAATCCATTGACCATATCAGGCCTACAAACCCATATTTCCCTTTGGCTAACATAAATGGGCAGGATGTGAGTATGGGTTCGATTGGTGCCCCTTCATTTGACCTTGAACATCCATTATACCCTGAGCTAGTCCATCAGTCTACTACACCAGTGGTTCCTTCAGATCATTCATATATTTATATTACTCACATTGATTGCAATCATGTACATGGGGGTGGTATTTCATAGTCAAGGGATGCATATTTTGAATCCCTTAGGCATGATCTTTTCCATTCACAGTCTTTAACAAGTGAAGAAGAGGGCCATGCATCTCGCCCAGCTCAAGTTGGTTCTCTCATTGATCCCTCTTCACTCCCAATCCAAGAATAGCCTTATGTTTCAAATACCCAACTTGATCAAACTAGTGGTTTCAGCAATTCTCATTTTACCATAAATATATTCACTCATGCATCCAATGATTATCCTACATGTCCATCTGTTGATCCAAGGAATCAACCAGAATTTGATGACCCACCTTTCGAACGTTTAGGGACTCATCAGGAAGTTGAGGCACTTTAGCTTCCACTAATGGTTATGTCAGGTTCTCATGTTCTCAATGAGACCCTTGAACCAAGTCGAATTAGGGTTTCTGAAATTGGGGTTTCTGCACATCACACTCCTCTCGAAATCATATCGTTGGTTGCGAGCTCATCTTGGAAATCCTCTGATTCAAGCAATATCTATCTGAGAAAATCTTTCCATCAACTTTAAGCTTATGTGTTTCAACCTATATACGCTAATTTGTTTGTTGAAGGGAGTGCTCTAGCCATTGTCTCAAATATTTTTTATTGTTGATGAGCCAGTACACTCTGTCAATATTCACTATCCAATGATGTCTTACAATATCCTATACGGGAAGGTTCCAATTGCCTAACCTCCCCTCTGCCTGAGACTCTTTTGGTTGATTCATTTCATTCTTAGAAATCTAAAGAATCTGATCTATCAAGCTGCCCATTTAGAAATTTTCAAACATCGAATCCAATCCACAATATTTTCGCTGATAGTTGTCTAGTCACAACCAACGATAACCATATACATCCACCTACAAACCTTGTGAAACTACCAATTTTTGATGGCGTTTCATTTGAAGCTTCATAGATCGGTCAGCATGATGAGGCATTTCAACTTCTACTGATGGTGATGTTAGGTCCTCATGCCCTTGATGAAGTCTATGAACAATTTCAAGCTAGGGTTTTTGAAATTATGGTTTCTGCGTTTGAATCCCCAGGGATCTTAGTTACACCTGGCAGAAGCCCCTCTTTTTAGAATTATCAAGTTGATCGTCCTCTACATCATGATAAGGTTACTGATCTGATTAGTCTGGTAGATTCCTTTGCTAGTCGACAACATCTTTCTTTACCTGAATTAGGAATTAGGGTTAAGCCTAAACGAATGTATGTCATGGTTGGATGACTATAAATTTCATGCTTGTGATTCAGTTTACCAGGATCGGGTTGCAGTTTTCCTTGAAAGGTCTTTCCTGGCATGTTTCCATGTAAGTAGACAGGATGTTATTTATGTTGTGCATGCTTTATAGGTTATAATTTTATTTTTTGCATAACTCTTTTCACAAATTCTAATTGTTGTCATCTCTCTTGATGCAGGTCAGGAACTGTTGCGGTGTTTGCACTAGAAGTTTGATTTCACATGACCCGACCTCCTCTTCGGTTAAATTAGGATTTAGGGTTTAGACTAGTTAGGTTTTATTTTTTTTCTTATTAGTTTTCTAATTAGAATGTGCTTTATGATTTAAATCTTGTCATGTTTCGTTGTCTTTATTGTAGGTAGTTAGTTCCCTGCATGTTTATTTTTCACTCATGTCCTTGCATTTGTTTATTGCTACATGGCATCTGTGAAATCTTTGCATATGCATTGCATTGATCATTTAATTGCAATTAGCTGATCTCTTCTGCACATAGCATTACATTACATCATTATCCTTGTCTGTTGCATTGCATCATGCACCTTCTTTCTCACTTGACGCACACTCACCTTTGACATAGCCTGGAAATCCCTCTCTGTTGCATACCGCTACATGAGCCTTCATGAACCTAAAGCTCTTGAACCTTTGGTAGTGTGAATATCTTTCTCACACCTGTTTGCTCTTGATCAAACCTTAAAGTGATTGCTTCGACCTCTTCACAGATGTTTGAAACCCTAGGAGAGTTTCCTAGTCACCTAACCCTAGAACTAAAACCCTAGCCCTAATGATGGTGTGAAGTTGTGATGGTTACACCAATGGGTAGCCTCTCTTGGAACCAGTCATCAAATTTGCATCCCGGATACCTCTCCTATGAGTCTATATTATTAACAAGGAAAATAAGAACAAATTGCTCATGGGGAACCCTAATCAGTTCGGATGACCTATACCCATAACTTGAACCTAGTGCTCAGCGTGGTCTTGATTGTTTCAATGATTTGTGTTCTTTGTTCACTCGCTAACTGGAAATGAGATGTGGAAGCTTGGCATAAGGGAAAAACTAAATCAGGATATCTCTTAGTTTATGTCATACAAGAAACAACCTCTCTTTCTCGTAAAATAAGTCAGGATCCCTCGTCCACCCTTGCGCAATGAACGCCTAGTAATAAGTGCAAATGCACACATAAAGGAAAATGAAATTAAATAAAGGGTAAAGGATTGAGAAAGGCTCCCTACATATAGAGGTAATGCAACGACTCCACCAGGGTACTAATGAGGCTCATTGGCAGCGGAGCAACGTTTGTGATTTCTTGGAGTGACTCCACTGGGGTACTGTCCAAGCCCGTTGGCAGTGGAGCGACACCAGAAACTTACTTTTAAAATTTTGAATAAAATAAGCCATATGCCCTATTCTTTGCATCATCATCAACTACCGGCACGTGTGAACTTTTAATTGGGTGTTTACTGACGGGCAAGACCTAGCTGAGATACAAAGGGAAGGAATATATGCAAAGGTTGTGACAACACAAGAGGTGCCCATAACATATGTTCAATATTCCTTTGCATCATTATTCTCACTCGGACTACTACAAGGGTGTTGACAGAGATACTGGATTCTACCAGTGGTTCGACAATTGTTGTAGCCACTACAACACCACCCAAAATTTTGGGATTATTCCAAATTTTGGGTACCCCACCACTCACCCCAAGCTACTAGGGTTTTCGATAAGGCCCACAACCGGTTACTCAACCCGCGACCTTGTTATCCAACCCCTTTGGTGCACCCACTCACTTTTCATACGTTGCATCTGCACATCATGTTTTATCTCATACATATGCCTTAGGATCACATTAGGGTTTCGAAGGTTAATATCTTCATTGATGTGCTAAGAGTCTCTCATGATTTTGAAACTCATCTTCACATGATACGCATCATGATCAATAGATGTCCTATATTTGAAAAAATCATGTGTTTAAGTTGGCTTCCCTTACGACTGACAATATTAGGGTTTGGGAGAAACCCTAGATTGTAAAAGGAGTGATCCTCTCCTTGTTGTTACATAATTCGCATGCCTCTGCGGGTGCATCCTCATCGACATCGCATGGCTCCATGGTAAGGATAATTTCAGATCATTTTTCCCAGGTTCTTGGCAGATCCTTCACCTCAACATGTGCATTAAGGTTTAAAAGAATTATGTATTCTCTTTGTATCTTGGTAACCCTAAAGGCATGTAATTATGGGGCCAACCTTGTTCACCCTTGTCATCTCACCTTGAAACACGATCACATTATTAAGTGTTAGGGTTTATGGGAATACTTTTTTCGATGAATTTTCATCACCATCACCCTCATCCCTTCCAAACTCATCAAGGTTGGTGTATCGTTTTCCTCATCACGCGCCTCCTTGAAGCCCTAAATAGTCAGGATAAGAGTCACCTTCATATTTCAACCTCGTACTTATGGCCCCATGCGTGCACTTCCATTAGAATCGAATCCCATAGGCTTTTCATCATTACAGGAGCCTCCCTTGACATGTTCACACCTTGGATGATAGGCTAATGCATGTGCTCACATGTGTAAGAGGACCAAAAGCCAAAGCATGACATTTTCAAAAGAGTATTGGCCATGCATTTATGAACCCTAAGCTTTAGTTTCTTTTGAATGCTGAACAATTATTATTATATATATGTCATATGGTTAACACATGTATCATTGTGCTATGTAGGGAAAGTGAGACAACACCTCCTATTTTGTATCAAGGCATATTCGAAAGATCACAACTTCTATATGCACGAGGACTATATTTTAGCACCAAATATGTGAAGCAATATTGGGGATGTGTTAGTGATGTTATGAGAATAAAGCAAAGTCATTTAAGAATACCTCCAAACAAATGTAAAGGAGTGCTACCCTGCGGTTGCACTATGGAGACATGTCCTTTTATTCTTTACGGTAGTCTCACGCTGGAGACATCACCTTTGTTCAAAGCCCTCTTAAAGCACATATGGTGCCATCGTAATGACCAACCTACACTCAAACTATGCGCAAGGCACAAATGGCACCATCAAGGGGTTTAATGTCAGAATAATGTGGGGTTTTGACCTACTCATAGCGCTGGCAGCTTGGTTGAAATATACGCTCATGAGACCAACACATATAACACAACTAGCACAGGGATCATCGATTGTGTGCGTTGAGAGGACAGGTTAAATTCATGTCAAACGAAGCAACGCTGAGATTTATCTTTAGAACCATCCAAGACCATGTATAGCATTAGTAGCTTTATATAATGGAAGGCATTAAAGGGACATGAAGGGTTGCATTGAAATTAGTCGCATACGATGCCACAATTTCATATTACAACCTATCAAAATAAAGGGGCCTTGTAAACAATTAGTATGAGAGGATGACAACAAGAAAGATGGCTTCAAGTATCAACCTCAGGTGTGATATGGTGTACTCAAATACAAGAATCATAATACACATGTAGGAAGACCAACATGCAGCTTCACGCCATGTAATGAGTTGGTGTGTAAATAGAATAAGCAGACCATCAATGGTGCGATATGTTTCATTGCAAGGTGAGTCGACTCTATCAAAGGTGACAACACAGCACATAGCTATAGGGCAGTGTTTCGATTTACTGGAGGGATTGTTACACATACATTTCTTTACAACCCTGTGCGTCAAAGGAATCCTTCTAGAGGATTCCAGATTCTGGGTTGCAAGAAAAGTAGTTTTAAAATTCAACCCATAGTTGAACTTGGAAAAATAACACATCTAAGACTCCATCTGCATCATACCAAGATCGTCATTCCACAGTAGGTGGGCAAATTAAACTTGTAGGAATTGATTTACAAGAAAGGCCAAGTTAGCATCCCAAGACCGTCATGACCATTGTCTCTGATAACTTCCAACTGAAAGCATATCCCCATTAGCTACAAAGGCCACGATCGTTTAATTGTCACTCAACAAATTATTGTTCCTAGCAGAAGCAAGCAAGTAAATAGTCATCACGTGTTCTATCATCTCAAGAAAAGCAATTGATAAAACGCGACCTGAGCTTCTCATCTAGAGTGTGAATTCATGAGGGGAACCCCAGTCATGCACTCTAAAATGAAACCCATAGAGTGCAGCGACTGTGCAACTCACCAAAGTCGCATTGTTTTATTGTGATCCTTCCAAGGTGGTAGAAGTCGCACCACAAGGGCTCAGGACTGGCAGAAGATAAAGTGTGATTTCAGTCGATTGCAGCCAATCGCGAAGTCGCATTGGGGAGTCGTGGAAGCCATTAAAAGAAAATGTGACCTGCATTTTGTTATGACCTCACAACCTCTAGGGGGGTCACACTTTCGACCAAGTCACTGGGTCGCGTTACAATTCCTTGGAAGATATCCTCGGAAATGCGACCAGCCATCAGCTACGACCATGTGACCTTTAGTAAGTTGCATGCCCACATTGGTCGCTAGGTCATTATTTTTGTGCTTCAGTGAAGGCAGAAAGCTAGATATGCGACTTACCAGAAGTGTGACTATGCGATGTTGGGAAAATCACAAATCACTCCCCGGAAGTGTGATACTACATTGTTATGACGAAACTAAGTGAATTTCCTAAACATAGCTTGTCAAATCATAGCAAAGAATTCACACCCGAACATAAGCCGAAAATGAAACTAAATGTAAAGGTCCAATGCTTAAGAGTTGATGGTTGGTGGATGAAAGAGAACCAGATGCCTCTCATATAAAACATGTCTTTTTTTATTCGGTGATAGTCCACACTCAAGAATCAGAAATGTTGGTCCATCTATATGCACTTTAGGTGCCAATATGGATTGGTCATGCTCCCCTATATATGAAGCATAATTCTCACCCAAGGGTGAACCTCCAGGAGTTTGGTGATTTGTATTTAAGAAAATATTCTTGATCTTGAAGAAAGGAGGTCAATGCCTGATGAAAATAGGTCCTGCCAGTTTTCCTGTCAAAACCAAACCTAGATATATGTTGTGTAATGAGCATAAGGGACCTTTTCTACTATGCACTAGCTGAAGGGACGTGAAGCATTGAAATTTAATGGCTAACCATGCGCTCCTCACACCTTTTCCTGAAGATCCTATTGTATAAAGTTGATTCGTGAAAGCAAGGAAGAGGTTAGGGTTTAGATTCACTATGATTAAACCCATGAAGAATTATATGGAAGCATGCAAAGACCCTGCAAATCTACTCGCTTTGACAATGCCATAGCATGGGATAGGACTATCCAGGGATCCAAAGTTGATTTTGGTTTTTCATGATTATTGTTATTTATTTGTCTATTTTTACATTTTATAGTGTGGCTCTTCAATTATCATCGTCTATAACTATGGTTATTTTCTTACAGGGTATAGGAGATCGAGAACTTCAACCTATGAGGAGAGATCTAGGGTTACTTGTGGGAATACCTACAGTTAGGATGCCCAGCCAATAAATAAGTTGGCTCCACATAGTTGATCGAGATAATATGGCAACCGCAATGGCATTCCATGCAGCCAAGGAACCACACAAATTGGCCTTGTACTCTAGCAACCGCAATGGCATTCCATGCAGCCAAGGAACCACACAAATTGGCCTTGTACTCTGGCAACCGCCTTGGTGACAAGCATCTAGGGTCTATCTTCTTCTTCTTTTTCATCATAATGCAAATTTTCTCCTATGATGTCAACAAATAAGCTGAGAACAATTAAGCCTGTATTAGGCAGTAGGCATGAGAGAGCAGTGAGGAAGCTCACGAGGCATTAAGGTAGCAGAAAGGGCATGAGGGAAGGCTAAAGCTCATAGTAGGTGAACGGTTGCCTGACCACTATAAATGTGCCCTCATCCCTCACTCATAAGGGACTTTATCACTTGAGTTGAGGACAATATAGATAATTGATTTATGCTTGAGAGTTATGGCCACTCAACTCTTGGTAGATTATAGAGTGGATTTACAGTGGGGCTAGGGTTTTGTCATCGGGCAACGGTATGAACAGTCTGTGTCCCACTAATAGGTATTGACCAATTGCATGATATGTATTTGAAGTTGCAGCAATATTAATAAGATGTTTTCCATTATCTTTGGCATTGATTCCCATTCTTACTCATGGTGGTTGTATTAGTTATCTAGTACCTCACCATATGTGTATGTGTGCTTTCATATACACAACATGTTATGTACTGACACATAGTGGTTGCATGTATGTTTCACTTTCGAATCTATTTTTACTTGTTCCTTGCCATGTCAGTGACCTATTGTGAACTACTTCACAATTGACTTCTGGAATGTTCCTGTTTATCATGTCTGATGGGGTTTTAGCTCACTAATACCTCTCACCGTATATCTCTTCTTATTGTTGTTGAGACTTGTTTGCACCTCTTTATACAATTTGTCAATCTCAGGTTGATTTTGTTTCATTGCCCAATCATTTCATTCTTTCCCCACTCTGGCACCTTCTCATTTGATAACCAAGAGCAGAAAACATTCATGGTGGCAGTCAGTCCCACATACCGGATGGGGATCCTATCCCAAACAGTGTGAGGTCTAATTGGGACTTCATACCGGGGAGACCCCTTAGTTGTTAGCGGTACATTTTGACCCATCAACAATCAAAAACTAGTTTGAGCAGTAACAGGGAACATTGTAACTTGTAAAGAAAATTATTTTTATCATTAAAAATGTCAAAATACCCTTCAAGACCAAGTCATTCTGGAAGCTGTGATGTCGGCCTATTTTGAGGAGCCACGTCCACTTTGAGAAGCCTATATAAAGGAGGAAACTCGAACTCCTTGAGACACATCCATCACTCACTCATTTAAATGAAGGATAAGAGCAAGAAGGCAAGAAAAGAAGGAATAGGAAAAGAAATGTTATTTATGGGCTAATTCTCTCTCACACATGCGAAGAAGAAAAGCTAGAGTTTGCAGCTTAAAGGTCAAAATTCTTTATCTGCTATAAGAGGATCAAATATGTTGGAAGAAGGGTCTACTAGGTCACCTACTATCCCTAGACAAGGAAGCAAAGCAAGTGAAGTTATTGGGAGGCCTTCGAAGGCTCATTTCACTCACATGTGTTGATGCAGTAGCAGTTGCAGGGGGGAAATATTCTGGACCTGTAGTATAGGCTGAAATTTTGAAGCTTGGAGTCGAAGTTGTGCTACTGGAAGAATTTTTACTGGGTTTGACTTGGACAAGGGAAGCACAACATTTAGAAAGGTTGTACTTGGTCTATTATGGTATTTGTCTTGTTCTAGAGGTCTTTAAATTCGTCAATTGAAGAATCTAAAAGAAGAGAAGAGATTTTGCTGGTTTTCCTCTCAAGTGGAGAGGTTTTGGCCCTAGCTTGCAACCTACATTTTGTGTCCTTGTGTACTATTTTTCTTCTTGTTTTGGTAATTGCTTGATGATATTCAAACATAATAATGAGTGAATAAGCTAATAAGTAAGAAAAAGTAAAAATAAATCACAAGCAGTTATCATAAAAGAGAAATAATCTTATCTATTGCCCTTTAAATTTCTCAACATGGTATCAGAGCTAAGGTTGAAAAGGTCATTATGAAGATCTCTACTACATTGAAGAAGTTTCTAAAGAAATGTTAAAAGGTGGTAAGTTGTCTCAAGAAAGGCATCAAATAAGTATGTAATCTCTTATTTACTCTAAAGGAGTGACCAATAGAAAGGACGAAGGACTCTTCTCAGCACTAACTGGCACATTTCAAGATGAGAGCAATTGGGTGATCGATAGTACAGCATCAAGACACATGACAGGTAATCACAAGTAAATAAAAAACATTGTCAAAAGGAAAGTCTTCTTACTCAGTAGAGCTTGGTGATAATAAGAGATGTCCCATGAGAGAAATTGGATAAACCTCAATAGAGCTAGAGAATGGAGGCAATATTCATCTCAAAAACATCTTATTTGTTCCTAGTTTACATAAGAAATTACTCTCCATTTCAGTTCTAGAAGATAAAGGTGATACAGTGGATTTCATTGATGGAAAATTTGTAGTATGGGATGAAAACTCAAGCATATAAAATTCTAAATTGATCGGGATTCATGAAGGAAGACTTAACATGTTTTTATCTCCTTTTTCTCGTGCCTTAGTTCACATTGAAATCATCCCATTTGAACTTTGGCATAGAAGATTCAATCATCTCCATTTAAAAATCCTTCCAACACTAAATTCAATAGTGGATGGAATCCCTGAATCAAAAGTAGATCAGGAAGGAGTATGTAAGGGATGTGCAATGGGTAAGAACACCAAGAGACCATTCGAAAGCAGTGCTTCATGGTAAAAATAAATCTTGGATCTTACTCATTCCAATGTTTGCGAGCCTATGACTCCTAAATCACTTGGAGGTCATCTATATTATTATGTCACAATTATAGATGACCATTAAAGGAAAACTTGGGCTTACCTAATGAAATCCAAGGATGAAGTATTACCAAATTTCAAGAATTCAAAGATGAAGTTTAGAAACTTACGGAAAGAAGAATCAATATATTACGATATTATAATGGAGGAGAATATACTTTCTATAAGGAGTCTCGGGTTAAGAGGTAGCTGATAGTCACATATAATCTCGAACAAAATGGAGTTACAGAATGAAAGAATCGATCCATTGAAGAAAGTGTAAAAGCAATGCTACATGCTCAATATTTACCAAAAATTTTGTGGGGTGAAGCGACAAAGACCGTTGTATGCATACAAAATGGAAGTCCCCACAGGTCACTAGATAAAAAGACTCCCAAAGAAGTGTTCACTAGAAAGGAATTGACCATAGATCATCTTTGAATTTTAGGTTGTCCTGTCTATATTCATATACCTAAGGACAAATGGAAGAAGTTGGATCCATCTGGCATGAAGGGAATGTTTGTGGGCTACGGTAACTCTTATAAGGCCTATATGATCTACATAAAGGAAGGACACTGAATAGAAGTTAGCTGAGATGTGATATTTGATGAAAGTATTTGATTCAAGAAATCAAAGGATCTCCCTATGGACTCTAATGATGAAGAAATTTTGGTATTTGAAAAACAAGTTCATAGGGAAGAAGAGTCAAACCATGAAGATGAAGGTCCTTATGAACCTATATAACCTACGGTAATCCCCGAAACTAGAAAATTATCTAACTGTTTGAAGTCTAAACTTCCATATGCAGAAGGTCAAGGAGCATCTCAAGTACATTTAGGGAAAGCAAGAAACCCAAATGATATTCTGAGTATGCAACCTACATGACAAAACTAGTAGAAGAACCATCCTCTTTTGAAGAAGTTGTCAATCACCAAGAATGGAAGGATTCCATGAATGAAGAATATTAATCTATAATAAAGAATGGAGTTTGGGAGATCGTACCTAGGCCTGAAGAAAAGTGATAAATTCCAAATGGATCTACAAGATCAAACATGTAGCAGATGTAAGTATTGATAAATATAAGGAAATATTTGTGGCCAGGGGCTTCTCTAAATAAGAAGGCATCGACTATGAAGAGATATTTTTTCCAACAATAAGATATACAACTATTTGTTTATTAGTCTCTTTGGTAGCATTGATGGGATGGAACATCCACCAAATGGATGTCAATATCACATTCCTAAATGACACAATTGATGAGGAAGTCTATATAGAACAACCCTTGGGGTTTGAAGTTAAAGATAGAAATTCATATGTCTACAGATTGAAGAAGGCGTTATATAGCCTCAAGCAAACACCAAGGCATGGTATGCTAGGATGGATGCATACCTACAAATATTAGGCTTCACAAAAATTTTTGCTAATCTGAAGCTTTATATTAAGGTTTTGAAGGGAGAGTTGGTAATCATTCTTTTGTATGTGGATGATCTTCTTTTGACACGTGTGGAAGGTCAAACTGAAGAATGTAAGAAGCAACTAGGAGCAAAATTTGACATGAAGAATCTAGGGATTATGCAACACTATTTGGGACTTGAAGTTTGGAAAGGACCTGATGAGATCTATCTAGGTCAAGGAAAGTATGTGATCAAGATGTTGAAGAGGTTTGACATGATGTATTTCAATCCAATGACAACCCCGATGATCACAAACCTAAAAAGACTAAGGAGTTCCAAATCAAACCATGTGGATCCTTCCAGGTATAGACAATTGATTGGCTCACTCATGTACTTGGTGAATACTCGACCAGACATATGTTTTGTAGTAAATGTTCTCAATCAATTCCTAGTGGATTCAAGGAATGATCATTGGATAGCAACAAAACATATAATAATATATCTACAGGGAACCATGCATTACTGCCTGAAATATGATAGAAAGAATGTTGTCCACTTGATTGGATATACATATTCTAACTGTGGAGGAAGTGAACATGATGGAAGGAGCAATACAGGAGGATGTTTTAGTTTGGGATCCTTCGTGATCTCATGGATCAGCAGAAATCAAGAAACAATTGATTTGAGTAGTGCTGAAGTTGAATATATTGCAGCCTGTGAAGTAAGCAAAGAAGTTGTTTGGTTAAGAAAATTTTTATCTGGCCTATTTTAAGGACCAATGGACCCTAAAATAATACATTGTGATAACACTAGTTGTATAGGATTGTCTGAAGACCCAGTATTCCCTAAAAATACAAAGCATATCAACAACAAGTATCACTACATTCAAAAGGTAGTACAATATGGTATGTTGCAGCTACAATACATCTCCACTGATGAGTAGGTAGATGACATAGTGACAAAATATTTTCCTAATAAGAAGCTTGTGTATTTGAGAGACAAGTTTGGTTTGGTTCATGTATCCTCCCTAGTTGAGAAGGAGAGATAGGCACACTATTCTTTGCTTCACTTCGGAAGAGAGAATGGAGGATTGGATAAGAATATGGCATCTGATACTCTTTGAGGATGAGGTAGGGCATCCAAGATAAGAGTAGTCGTGACCAATATTCTTTGAGGACTAGCTATCCAAGATAAGAATAGTCCAAGGAAGGTCATACTCTATGAACACCTTAGTGGGGTATGTACCTTGAGATACAATGATGATGGTGTCTATAAATCATTGGTCTCACTAGCATTGTGCTCTGGCCTTGTGGAGAGATAGAGTTGTTAGTTAGGGCCTTGATATATGACAATGTCAATTGATATGATGCTAAACAGATTGGTTACCAATATTACTCCTTATGAGATCTCTTCAAATTGAGAATGTCCATGTACTTTATAGTTCAAGCACCCATTGAGTGCATCTAGGGTTTGTCCTAGATCAAGAAGTCAAAAGAGTAATTTTCATATGTTGAAGACCCCGTTGGGCACATTGTAACTTGTAAATAAAAATATTCTTTTATTAAAAATGTCAAAATACCCTTCAAGACCAAGTTGACCTAGCAGCTAGGAAGTCAACCTATTTTCAAGACCCACGTCCGCTTTGAGAAGCCTATCTAAAGGGGGGAAATCGACCTCCTTAAGACACATCCATCACTCACTCATCTAAGGGAAGGAGAAGAGTAAGAAGGCAAGGGAAGATGGAAGAGGAAGAAGAAAGATTTTTTTTGGGATAATTCTCTCTCACGCGTGCAAAGAAGAAAAAGTAGGTTTTGCATCTTCAAGGTCGAAATTCTCTATCTGCTAAAAGATGATCAAATCTGTTGGAAGAAGGGTCTACAAGGTCACCTAATAGCCCTACGCAAGGAAGAAAGGCAAGCGAAGTTGGTGGGAGACCTTAGAAGGCTAATTTCACTCACACTTGTGGATGCAGTAGCAGTTGTGGGGGGGGGGATCAGGCCTGTGGTAGAGGTCGAAATTTTGAAGTTGGGAGTCGAAGTTGTGTTGTTGGAAGAGATTTGACTAGGTTTGACTTGGAAAAGAGAAGTGTTAGTGTCAGTCCTTGAAGCCTTCCTCTAGCGATCAAACATTCTCTTACAAAATGATTTTAAGGTGTCAAGGTCAAATTTTGTCATTTCAGTGAATCGTCAAGTAAAATTTGGTCACTAGGTATTAGGTCTAGGATTTGTTTTCACTCCTTCCAAATTTTTCAAATGTCGGTCCATGTCACCATTCAGATGAGTGTACCATCATTCAGAGAGTTTTCATCATCATTTCAGGTTCCAATGGGTCATTTTACACCTTGTTCGTGTTTCAGTTGTGCTTGGGTGAGACTCATTTCCCTCTCCTAGGGTTTTGAAGGTAATTTCTCTTGTATGGTCAAATCATCAACAAAGCTTGCATCCTTATGCTCATACGCCTTCCCCTATCCTTAATGTACCTTATTAAACACTTCCCATCACTAATATCCCTCAAATTCCCCATTTTCTCACAAACCCTAGTTTCTTGCTACAATTTGACAATTTTCTAGGCTAAGCCTGTTTTTTTCCCTTTTTGACCCCATCCCCTTCACTCAATATTTGAAATTCCACTTTCCAATGTTTCCTAAAATCCATCCCTACTTCCCAAAATTTTCTCAAGAATTTAGAAGCCCTTTATCCCCTTCATTTCACTTCATTTTGACAAATCCCCTGTTCCACACATCGGGATAGGTTTCACTCAAATGATGTTTCTAAGCAAGAAAAAATGAATTTGGAAAAAGTGAGAGAGGTTTTTGTCCATAACCGTCCAAGGAAGAAAAATTTCCTTCACATTTTACACAGGTGTCATGGTTTTAGAGAAATGTCAAAAATAAAGTTACCTCAGGAGGGTTGCTACACCTCTGGAGTGGCCTTGGGAAAATCAAGATTTCTCCTAGCTTGGTTGGCCAAATGACTTGCTTGATGAGTGAAATAATATCTAGACAGAGAAATATTTTCAATGAGCTATCATGAGCTCAATTTGGAGTTGAGAAATACCTTCAAATGTTGATTGCAACAGCACTCTGCATTTAGGCAGCCTCATTTTGCACATTTTGACCAGTCTTGGGAGATTTGACTTTTAATAGGGCAAATGAACTCCAAATTGAAAAATTCAAGATGATTTGGAAAGTAGACTCAATAAGCTTTCCCAAAAGCTATCCTATGCCTAGTTTGGACACTAGGAAGGCCTCCAAAACTGGTCTTCAAAAAGACATTGCGCACCTGTGCCTTAGCGTTGCGCACTTGTTGCAGGTTTTCTATTGAAATTTGATCTGGCGCTGCACATAGAAAGTGTGTTGTGCACCTATTATTTTGTGTTGCACACCTATTAAAAGAGCCAGAATCGCTTCCAAATAGATCCAAACTTCCTAAAATTCAAATTTATGCCTGTTCCAAGTAAAACACTCCTCCTTGCTTAGGAAAGTTGTGTTTGGTGCCTTGGATGTGTTTGGTTTCCTTTAAGCAAAACCCTAGAAAAATGATTAAAACAAACCCTAGCTATTTGATAAATTATCTCTTGCAATTTTTTGAAAGTAATTTCCTCTTCTTTATCACTCCATTCATATTGAGCTTGTCAAATCCCATTCCCTCTCCCTAAATCATCAACATTCACTCCCTAAACCCCACTCCCATTTACCAAACCCTAGCCCTATACCCTATTCCCAAACCCAACTCCCACATCCTATCCTTTCACTACATCTACTTCACTATAAAATCCCTCGTTCCACATTCTTAATACCATTCACTCCACTCATTTCCCAAAAGAAACCCTTCCTCCTAGCATTCACTTCCTTATACACACTAATCACCTCATATTTCAAAATCTCTTCATACTCATCTGCTTTCACTTCAAATTCATTAGCATGGAGACAGATTCAGATTATGAGAGGTAAGATGAAGCTCTCAATGATTCTTCCAGAGAAGCACATGTTCCAATAAAGCCACACAAAGGGGGAAGAACATTCGGGAGGAACCTATCAATCTCACAGAGCTGCTTGCTTGTCCTCTTGCTATATATTGTTTTAGACATCATTCTTGCTATGAATTTTGTGAAATGGTGGAGAGGGTAAAGTTTCATCATGAGCTTGCCTGATTGTTTGTCTCATCTACATAATGGCCAAGTGAACCTTGCTGGTGTCTCCTTCACCTTGTCACCTACCACCATCTCAGAAGCAATAGGCATTCCAAATGTTGGTGAACAGTGGAACAAAGGACAGTATGTTGACAATGTGATAAAGAGGCTAAAAGCCAAGCTCAGACGATTTTTGAGGAACAAGAAAGAGCAAAACAAACTCATGACCTTGGTTGAAGCATCATTGGCCCAGCAAAGCACCTAGCAAAGATCACTCATGCCAAATTTCAAGAAATTTGGAGCATTTTTTGTCATTTTTGAAATTTTTAATGCAAAAAAAAGGTTTTTTCAGCATGTGCGGTGCGCTTTTGTTGGAGGCATCCATTTGCAAAAAAAATTATATTTTTGGAATCAGCATGGAAAAATATGGAAGCTCAGAAATGGCTGAGAATTTCGGACAATTTCTAGGTCTCCAAATGGCCAAAAAACACCCAAAAAGTGCCCGCTCTGCCACTTTTTTGCCACACAGGAAGCAGTCTTGGGAGAATCAATTTTTGGAGGGGTAACTGGACTCCCAATTTAGAAATTCAAGTTGTTCCAGAAAGTAGACTCACCAAGCTTTCAAATGAGCTATCCTACACCTGATTTGGACTCTGGGAAGCCTTCCAAAATTGGCCTAGAAAAAGTGTTGCGCATAGGCTGAATTTTGCTAGTTTGGCCCAATTTTCCAGATTTCGCCTAGTTTTCTCTACGGTTGACTTTTTCTTGCTTTCTTGGTGAAATTAGCATGGTAAATAATGTAATTTGATGTAATTATGGATGTAAAACACTTAATAGGGTAGATACATCAAGTCAAAGGTGGTTTTGAGGTGAATGAATTGGTTTCCTTGGTTTTAGAGGCAAGTTGTTCCACTGCCTATATTCTTGTTCCTAGTTTAGATATGGTTGAAATCACCCCTTTTCTCATGGATTCGACCCTAATAGCTAGCTTGAGTAGTTTCCTTGCCTATATCATGTACTTTTTGATTCATTTGTAAAGGTTGGACTTTGGCAGAAGTGTTGGACTCACTGAACATTTTGTATCAGCAGTTGGCAAGGAATAAAACCAGGTTTCACAGCTATTTTTGTGGGATTCTTGTGAAAGTGAGTTTTATGCATTGTTTTTTCTTTGTAATGAGTTTTTCTAATGTTTTATATGTATCCACATCTATCTCTTTCTTCTAAACTAAATGAATCAAGGTGAATAGACAGAACACACTAGATTTACCATTGCTTTGTCTTGGGATTTCATTTATTTTTCAATGTTTTCATTGTTTGAAGAGGATTCATAGCTTCTTATGCCCTCCTCAACTCCTCAGCTGTCATACTCCTCCATCTCAAATCCTTTGCTATTACATGAGCTCTTGTCTACCCTGCCCCACAGGACATGACTGTATTCCTGAGTTGATTTCCCGGATCCAAGCTGCCTTCTCCAATTGATCCAACAACCAACCATCAAAATTAAACAAAATTCTTTGACCTAATATACCTAGCATAAAATAAGCATTCATTTCAATCATCTCAAGCCCTATTTTCCATATTCTAATTGAGATTAACAAGGAGAGAGCCCTCTCCCGACCTGGTAGGGCTAGCTACCAAGTTAAGCGTGGTTTGATGTTACCCTAGACCTGCCTTCCTTCAACCTGAAGTAGATTTAGGCACTAACATAGTGGCAACCATACTGGGGAATGTAGTTTTATATTCCTCAGAAAAATGTATCAAGTTCAAATCTAATTGTTGATGGTGAACAACGATCAGACACAGCAAGGCTAAAATCATCCACCTGGCGATTCTAAATCAGTTTCAAGATTAGATCCAAGGACTCCACTGGAGGATGAACCTGACCAGCAGAAACATGAAAGGACAATATGGAAAGATCGCGTATTCAAGTTGGAATTTCATCCAAGTCATTATGTTCTTTGTTATAAATTATTTCTTCTCTTTTCCCGAGAATGTCAAGAAGGCTTTGCAAAGTATATTGTATTTGAGAAAAGGTCATCGGCTTGCATTTAATTCCTTCCCTTTGAAGATTGTGAATACCAAATATTTTCATGCCTTTGAGCTTGATCAAGACCCTTTTTCTGAAGCTTGTGATGATCGTCTTCAAACTGATGAGCCTCAAGAGACCAAGACTGATTCTACACCTTTTGTACATACTCCTATACCTTGTAAAATTCCAGATAGATATAAGCCTCTGATTTTACCTCCTATATCCCATGCTTTCCCTAAAAATCATGACCTATATCTACCAACATTTGATGGTGAATGTGACAACATCACTGTTGAGAGGCGTGTACTAAATTTTGAGTCTTTCTTAACCATTTTGAAGTTGATGAAGAGGATGTCAGCATTATGTTTTTTTCTCTTTCTTTGCAAGGCAAAGTCAAGAGTTGGTTCAAAACCCTGCCTTATGCAAGCATCTCAGATTTCCAACAGTTCGTCAAAGTTTTCCTCGACAGGTGGGTGGTAAGACAGAACCCTTTCTTGATTATAGAAGAGTATAACCAGCTGAAAAGATTGCCAAGGGAGACAATACAACAATTTTCTGCCAAATTTAACCAAGTCTATTTTTCGATGTCAGTTAATATAAGACCTCCTCCTAGATCCGCTCTCTTGCACTACCCAGAAGCCTTTGATCTGGAAATAGAGTTTCAGCTGAGGGAAAGGAACCTTGCAACACTTGAAGAGATGCAGAACAGTGCAGTAGATGTAGAGGCTAATCTGCTGATCAGAAGGGCAAAGTTGATGGAAGAAGAGGTGAAGAACATAGATCCAAAGGAATTGACATGTTTAGAGGTAAAGCTCGACATATTGGTAAGTGTAGTGGAAGAGATGATGCAAAGGATCACCACAAGGAATAAGTATGAAGTTCAAGACCATGGCTCTCTAATTGAAGAAGAACAAGTGGCTGATCCAAATCATTTTCTTTCTTATCCCAGTTGTCATAGATCTATTAATGATTGTTTTATAAATCATCTTGGAGAAGAGAGATCTGTAAATCTGACAAGTATGCTTGATTATGTGTTTTATACTGATGATTTTCCTAAGTTTGATCAGTATGATGATGATGATTATGTTCTCCAAACAGAAGCTAGTCTTGCAGACAAATCAGCAGCTAGTTTGTGGAAGGAGGAAGTTCACTTTCAGCAGCTCGAGTACAGTGATCAGCCATTGTATATCAGCTATGGAAATGACGAGGAAAGTGCAACAAATTTTGAAGTAAGTGAAGGATATTTTCCTTTTTTTTTTGCTTCGTTTCAGTTCATCAGAGACAAATTTCATGCAATTAGAAATCAACTATCGACAAGTCTTGATCTGGACCATCTTGAGGGAAATGAAAACCTTGTTCAAGGCGTTTCATATCCAGAGTTACAGCCTCCAAATGCCATTGATTGTCAAGTTGCAGATGAAGACTTGGAAGCTGGACTATATGATCGAATGATGCAAGATGATTCCGTACCATTCTGTTTTGAATCATTTCAGTTTTTGAAGGAAAATTTGCATAGCACATTTTCAGTAAAGGATGAGCAACTTGTAGAAAATCATGTAATCTCATCGGAGCCAATAGAAAATGGGTTGCATAAAGCTTTTCAAGTTTTTCATGATCCAATAGCTGATGTGTTGGATGATGCCTGCAGTCAAAGTCCTTCTCCACTAGCTAACTGTGAGATTGAAACAAGTATTGATACAAACTTGATCCGGCAGCCAGTTTCTTTGTCATTTTCAGCAGGAGTCTCATCACAAAGCTCAAATGAAAGTTTGCATTCATGGTATGAGGAGAACAAAAGTAATCCATTGGATGAACTAAGTCCCAGTGTGGATGAATTTCAAGATCCTTATGCAGTGTTTTTGGAGTCAGATAGAGATTTCATATCATTCAACAGAACTGTTTACAAGTTTTCATGGGAGTTTCCTTTCAGTAGTTCTCTCTTGTTGTTCACAAGCAAGCACTTGCAAAGAATTCAAACAGTAGCTGGAATACCTACTTGGTTGCATTGGTTATTTCACTTCACTTGATCAGGTGATGAATGGAACAATTAGATTAGGCTTTATTGAATAAGCTCCATTTTGAGCATATTTTCCAGTTTGTCAGTTGTGTTTTAGTATTGAGTCAGTTTCAAGTCAGTTTGTGTCGTCAAATCGTCATTTTTCAGTCATGCATTTCAGTTTGAGTTTTTTATTCCATTGCCCAAAGGATAAGGTATTGGTCTGCTCTCCCAAAGATCTGCGGTTCTTGGCACATCCAAGGAGCTACCATCCCCATTGGAACCAATATTAGTGTTATTCCTTGAAGCCTTCCTCCAGTGATCAAATATTCTCTTACAAAATTATTTTAAGGTGTCAAGGTCAAATTTTGTCATTTCAGTGAATCGTCAAGTAAAATTTGGTCACTAGGTATTAGGTCTAGGATTTATTTTCACTCCTTCCAAAGTTTTCAAATATCAGTCCATGTCACCATTCAGATGAGTGTACCATCATTCAAAGATTTGTCATCATCTTTTCAGGTTCCAATGGGTCATTTTACACCTTATTCGTGTTTCAGTTGTGCTTGGGTGAGACTCATTTCCCTCTCCTAGAGTTTTGAAGGTAATTTCTCTTGTATGGTCAAATCATCAACAAAGCTTGCATCCTGATGCTCATACACCTTCCCCTATCCTTAATGTACCTTATTAAACACTTCCCATCACTGATATCCTTCAAATTCCTCATTTTCTCACAAACCCTAGTTTCTTGCTACAATTTGACAATTTTCTAGGCTAAGCCTGTGTTTTTCCCTTTTTGACCCCTTCCCCTCACTCAATATTTGAAATTCCACTTTCCCCTAATTCTAAACATCCTTCCCTACTTTCCAAAATTTTCTCAAGAATTTAGAAGCCCCTTGTCCCCTTCATTTCACTTCGTTTTGACAAATCCTCTGTTCCACACATCAGGATAGGTTTCACTCAAATGATGTTTCTAAGCAAGACCAAATGAATTTGGAAAAAATGAGAGAGGTTTTTGTCCAAAACATGCTAAGGAAGAAAAACCTCCTTAAATTTTTACACAAGTGTCATGGTTTTAGAGAAATGTCAAAAATAAATTTGCCTCAGGAGGGTTGCTACACCTCTGGAGTGGCCTTGGGAAAATAACGCTTTCTCCTAGCTTGGTTGGCCAAATGACTTACTTGATGAGTGAAATGATATATACACAGAGAGATATTTCCAATGAGCTATCATGAGCTCAATTTGGAGTTTATGAAGACCTTAAAAAGTTGACTGCAAAAGCACTTTGCATTTAGCCAGCCTCATTTTGCACATTTTGACCAGTCTTGGGAGATTTGACTTTTGACAGGGAAAATGAACTCCAAATTGAAAAATTCAAGATGATTTGGAAATTAGACTCAATAATATTTCCAAAAAACTATCCTACACCCAATTTTGACACCAGGAAGGCCTCCAAAACTGGTCTTCAAAAAGACGTTGCGCACCTATGCCTTGGTGTTGTGCACCTGTTGCAGGTTTTCTATTGAAATTTAGTCTGGCGCTGTGCATAGAAAGTGCATTGCGCACCTATTCTTTGGCACTGCGCACCTATTACAAGAGCCAGAATCACTTCCAAATAGCTCCAAACTTCCTAAAAATCAAATTTATGCCTGTTCCAAGTAAGTAAAACACTCCTCCTTGCTTAGGAAAGTTGTGTTTGGTGCCTTGGATGTGTTTGGTTTCCTTTAAGCAAAAACCTAGCAAAATGATTAAAACAAACCCTGGCTAGTTGATAAATTATCTCTTGCAAGTTGTTGAAAGTAATTTCCTCTTCTTTATCACTCCATTCATATTGAGCTTGTCAAATCCCATTCCCTCCCCCTAAATCATCAACATCCACTCCCTAAACCCCACTCCCATTTACCAAACCCTAGCCCTATACCCTATTCCCAAACCCTAACTCCCACATCTTATTCTTTCACCACATCTACTTCACTATCAAATCCCTCATTCCACATTCATAATACCATTCACTCCACTCATTTCCCAAAAGAAACCCTTCCTCCTAGCATTCACTTCCTTATACACACTACTCACCTCATATTTCAAAATCTCTTCATACTCATCTACTTTCACTTCAAATCCATTAGCATGGAGACAGATTCAGATTATGAGAGGGAAGAGGAAACTCTCAATGATTCTTCCAGAGAATCACATGTGCCAATAAAGCCACACAAAGGGGGAAGATCATCCGGGAGGAACCTATCAGTCTCACAGAGTTGCTTTCTTGTCCTCTTGCTATATCTTGTTTTAGACATCATTCTTGCTATGAGTTTTGTGAAATGGTGGAGAGGGTAAAGTTTCATCATGAGCTTGCCCGGTTGTTTGTCACTCATCTACATAGTGGCCAAGTGAACCTTGCTGGTGTCTCCTTCACCTTGTCACCTACCACCATCTCAGAAGCAACAGGTATTCCAATGTTGGTGAACAGTGGAACAAAGGACAGTATGTTGACAGTGTGATAAAGAGGCTAAAAGCCAAGCTAAGCCGAGTTTTGAGGAACAATAAAGAGCAAGACAAACTCAATATCTTGGCTGAAGCATCATTGGCCCAGCAAAGCACCTAACAAAGATCACTTATGCCAAATTTCAAGAAATTTGGAGCATATTTTGTCATTTTTGAAATTTTTAATGCAAAAAATAGGTTTTTTTCAGCAGGTGCGTTGCGCTTTTGTTGAGGGCATCCATTTGCAAAAAAGTTCATATTTTTGGAATCAGCATGGAAAAATATGGAAGCTCAGATATGGCTAAGAATTTTGGACAAGTTCTAGGTCTCCAAAAGGGCAAAAAACACCCAAAAAGTGCCCTCTCTGCCACTTTTTTGCCACACAGGAAGAAGTCTTGGGAGAATCAATTTTTGGAGTGGTAAATGGACTCCAAATTCATAAATTCATGTTGTTCCAGAAAGTATACTCACCAAGATTTCCAACGAGCTATCCTGCACCTGATTTGGACTCCGGGAAGCCTTCCAAAATTGGCCTAGAAAAAGCATTGTGCATAGGATCAGTGGCGCTACGCATAGGCTGAATTTTGCCAAATTGGCCTGATTTTCCAGACTTCGCCTAGTTTTCTCTACAGTTGAATATTTCTTGCTCTCTTGGTGAAATTAGCATGGCAAATGATGTAATTTGATGTAATTATGGATGTAAAACACTTAATAGGGTAGATACATCAAGTCAAAGGTGGTTTTGAGGTGAATGAATTGGTTTCCTTGGTTTTAGGGGTAAGTTGTTCCACTGCCTATATTCTTGTTCCTTAGCTTAGATATGGTTGTTCCTAGTTTAGATATGGTTTAGAATTGCCCTCTCCTGACCTGGTAGGGCTAGCTACCAGGTTAAGTGTGGTTTGATGTTACCCTAGACCTGCCTTCCTTAACCTTAGGTAGATTTAGGCACTAATAAGAAGAACATCATTTAGAAAGATTGGAATTGGTCTTGGAGGGTATTGGTCTTGGTATGGAGGTCTTGGAAATCATCAATTGAAGAATCTATAAGAAGAGAAGATATTTTGCAGGTTTTCCTATCAAGTGGAGAGGTTTTGGCCCTGGCTTGCAGCCTACGTTTTGTGTTCTTGTGTACTATTGTTATTTTTATTTTGGTAGTTGTTTGATGATATTAAAACATAATAATAACTAAATAATTTAATAATTTAATAAGTAATGAAAATTAAAAAAGGCATCACAAGCAATTATCATAAAAAGAGAAATCATCTTATGTATTGCCCTTTAGATTTCTCAACACTTGGTACACTAGGATCGATAGCTATTTCACCAGTTTCGGCTTCACCAAAAGTAAAGCGGATGCAAACCTCTATCATATCTTTGTAGAAGGTAATTTTTTATTATTGTCTTATATGTTGATGATTTGATTTTAACTGGTGATGAGAAACTTATCAGATCTTGCAAGGAGGACCTTGCAAGAGAGTTTGAAATGAAGGACATGGGTATCATGTACTACTTCCTCAGATTGGAAGTATGGCAAGGCGAGGGGGAACTGTTTGTCTCTCAGGGAAAGTATGCCAAAGAGATACTTCATAGGTTCCACATGGACAATTACAAACCCATGGAGCCACCTCTAGCGACCAATTGGAGGAAAGAGGGTTCTAATTCAGGTGAGGAAGTGGATGCTACTGTTTACCGGTAGTTGATGGGTTTACTAATGTATCTTGTGAACAAACGACCAAATATGTGCTATGTGATCAACCATCTGAGCCAAGCTATGGTTAGGCCAACCAAATTATTTTGGAAAACAGCGAAGCATGTTCTATGATAACATTTTCTATGGTACCTCATAGGCATTACCTAGTTTGGACTATGGTACAAATGGACATAGGGAGTGAATTTATGTAGCTTCACATGTGCAGATTAAGTGGGGAATCCATTAGACTGAAAGAGTACATCAGGTGCAATTTTCAGTGTTGGGTCTACAACAGTTTCTTGGTACAGCAAGAAGTAAAGATTTGTGGCACTTAGCTCGACAGAAGTAGAATACATGGTTTTCAGTCAAGAAACACGTGAGGTGATCTAGATGAGAAACATACATGTTGGATTGTTTGGTTAGAGAATGGATCCAACTGTGATCTACTTTGATAATCAGAGTTGCATCAAGCTCTCTAAGAATATATTTTTTTCATGATCGATCCAAGCATATAGATATCTGGTATCATCGTTTATGGAATAGTATGCAAAGGCAGATAATGTTGTTGTAATACACTCCGAGAAAGGAACAAGGTGCTGACATTTTGCAAAAGGCATTTTCAAGAGGGAAGTTTGAGTTCCACAGGTGCAGGATATGGGTGGTTGATAATCCATTTATTTCTGAGACGGAGTGTTGAAAAATGCAACAAGAAATTCTCAATTTGATTTTGCCTTGATTAGGTTGAGAAAATTCAAATTTCCACATCAGTAAACAACTTGGATGATGTTAACTTGTGTGACATGGCTTGTGTCACCTTGTTTACTCGGTAAATTCAATTTGGAGGAGTTAGAGTTCCGTTAAGCATGTGTGATTGCTAATTTGTAGCAATCAAGGTTAGTTATCTAAGGTTGTTTTCAATTAAACTAGTTCCAACTTTTGGAGGTACTAGTGGAAGGTTAGTTAAGTAGTGGAACTTCAGTCAAACTCAGTGATCATCTAGTTCAATGATCAATCAACCCAAAATAGCTATTGGATGTAGAGAATTCGAGTTACCTAGTTGAGATGGAGATTCCAAGACAATCTAACAAAAGTTGTAGACTAGTCTTGAGTGTACAGGTGTTGCATGTAGTTAGATGATCAATCTAAGGAATCAAGCAATTAAATTTGAGGAATTTCCTAAATAACAGGGGCCTAATTCCTCAAGGAAAAATGAAAGGAAATATGAGCTCAAGAATAGGCAAAATTTGACTAATTTTGGGTCATAGACCTTCAATGAGTAGTAGATAGGTTATGCACTTGCAGGGTGTGCTCAGTTGAGCACAGCAATTGTAATATATATCCATTCATTTGATTAATGCAAGCAAGCATTGGGGTTTTTAGCAGATTTCTTTCCACAAATAAACATCCTTGTTTCATGCGTTTTATTTCTTCTTTCATGTATAGGATTTTTGTTCTAAATTGTGAATTAATGTCCATAGAGCAGTAGAGTAGGTTTGTGTCTTGTGATTTTGATTAAAACTTCATGAGCAGTTGCAAATATATAGCCTAATTCCTACATAAACCATATTGACAAAGGCACTGAAGGTGAAGATTCGTCATGCAAGGGACTTTCCAGTTGGGGTCAAAGTCATCTTAGTAGAGTTCAGAGCATGGCATACATACATCACAATGAGATCCAAGAGGAAGCTAATGATTTTTCAATTTGATAAGACTTTATCCTATTATCAATTTTGTCTTATATAGCCAGTGTCTCATACGTAATTTTTCTTTTGTAATAAATGGTATGCAATGAAGTCCAAGAGACACATGTGGAAAGTGAATAGCCACAAATTGAATGTAAATATTCATGTATAGAATATGAAAAGTTGTAGGAGTTGAAGATTCATGAGAAAGCTAAAAGGTCATTGTCATTAGTTATAAATAGCTTCTCATAACTCAAGCTAATGGCTTGGATTCTTGAAGTCTTGCCTTGGATTCTCTTGTAGTGCATAAGAGATAGATCATTCTTTGGAGAAGCAAGTTGTGGCTTCATGTTCATCTACTGGACCTAGTTTTTCATCTATGTAACAATTGTTTGATCTATGTAACAATGTACTTGTGATCTTTCATTCATAATCATAAGCTCTATGAGTCGGTACTTCTTCATACATGTATCATAAATATAATAGGACTATTCTTGTTCTTTTTGTGGTATATGTTGGTTTAATTACATTCTAAGTTTAATGAACTATGTCGTTGCTTATCTATGATTATTGTTGAATAAGTGTTGTTATGCTTTCATGATTGTTGTTTATTATGTGGACTAATTGCAGGTCATCAACAAGCCTTTCTCTTCATTCCCAAGTCCCCCTTTAGGATATTACTACTACTTTTCTAACCGGAGGCTTTTTTTCCTTTACCAGCCATGGAAGTTCCCTCCTGCACCTTACATTGGGTGTCTCATAAATCTTACACACTTGTTTCCCAAATAGGTGTTGGAATATCTTGTGTGTGATTGTAACCAAGGCATATCTTTGAAACCTTTCCAATGGTGGCGGAACTGTATAGCCGTATGGGATTCCTACGCCAAACAGTGTGAGGTCTAATTGAGACTTCACATCAGGGAGATCCCCTTACATGTTGGCGGCATCCAGCACATCAACATTTTAGTGCTAGAAGGAGGTCTAGATGACAAGCTTAGCTTGTGAATTCTATTTGAATCTCTTACCGTTAATGGCTTCATACCAAATCATAAACCTGAGGTGTTTTTCTGAAGCTTTAAATCTTTCAATCCCCATGGAATTTTTACATGACTTATCACATTTGAAATTTGATGAAAAACATGCAACTATCGTCCTTGATTGCGTAATTGGGTTTGTTCAATTTTGTTTCTCAAGTGTTGTTTATTCTAGAGAAATTCTTGCACAGTTGTTCACCCTTGCATTGGAAGTTCATGTGAAGCAATGGTGCTATTCTTTACCCACTGTTTCTATCTCATATTTCAAGAATTTGGTTAATGAGCTTCATCATGTTTTCAACAAATTTGAACATAAAGATGCTTTTAATGAAACCAATCGTCATAGAATGGAATCAAATGAATCACTCAAACACTTTTTTGATGGATTCTTTCATCTTTGTTATGAATTTTTGGATGAGGATGTGGACTGGAAATTTTTGGATGAAAAGTTTTGTTTCTTGGTTAGGATGTCAAATAAATTTTTTGAATTTGATTCATCATGTTCTCTCAATCAAAAATAATTTCAGCATCCCGAAGAAGAACCAAATATTCCTTTTATTCCTTGTCCCCCTCCTTTTGATGTTCTGTGTTTTCAACCTGAACTGATCACTAAATTAGAGGATCAATTTATTGATGAAGAATTCATTTTTTATTTCACATATTTCCCCTAATGATGATTTGTTTGATCCTCTCAATCAATCATCTTCGAATCCTGATATTTCTCTTGTCAACCCTCAACCTGTTAATCAAGTTTAACCCTTGGACAACCATGACCCTGATGATTTAATTTTTTCTAAATTATATGATGATGATTGTTCAAGTCTTATGGATGAATATTTGTTCCTGAAAGAAAATAAGATTCATATTTTTTGAAGTTTCAAATGGAGTCTGATGCGATTATTGAATATGTTCTTTTAGGTATACCTCCTTTTTATCAATAAGATGATATGTTTATCATTCAGGATTTTTGTGGTAGTCTCAAAAATCTATTTGATCAACCTCAATTCCCTTGTGAATCTCATGATTTGAATGATGACTCCTGTTTAGATAAGTAGCTAACCGTGTTTTCTCTGAATTCAAAGTTAATTCAAGTGAGTAGGACAATTCAACCCATGTTGATGGTTATGCCAGGTTCCTGTCGCCTTAACGGTATTTGAGATTTTGATCAATTTAATATTTTCTCACAATATCTTATTGCTAATGTCATCTTATGGGATGTTGACTCTCTCTTGAGGGATTCTCATTTTATTCACATAAAAATTTTAAACCCTCATGGGAGAAAATTTAATGTGACTATTGAACTTCAATCAATACATCCAACCTCAAGCAAATCTTTAATCTGTGATGTGGAAACAAAGATTGATCTTAATGAATGTCAGATCATTCAATTTGACCTACCTTCTGCATCATCCATCGAAGATTTTAACTCGCACGACAACATGGATTGTATTCAACCTATTGATATTTCCTATGATATGCATTTGTCTTTGATTAGTTTTTCCTATCAAAATTTCCCTAAAGGTTCTTTCCATGATCCTATTGCAGATTCCCTCGAAGAATATTATCAGTCAAGACCCATGTCTTGGAGCATGTTCTTGCATGATTTTAATCAAATCTTATATGGTCATGGACCTGGTAATTATTGTTTTTTGTGGATTTCTTCATTTGATAGAGCGATCGAGTGTGCTACACCATTGTGATTGTACCTCTTGTTTCTATTTGCAAGTGTGTATGTTTGTGTTGTTTATCCTTTTCACTACGTTTCATTTTATTCGGGTTTTACGCGATCACATTTCTCAAACCAAAGGTCAAGAGAATCTTCTATGGCTTCATTGGAAGTTCCATTTCACATGACTCAACCTTGTACTATTTAGTTTAGGATAAGATAGGTTGCATTTAGGTATATGCATTGCATTCATGTTTTGGTTTTCTTTTCCTCTCTTTGTTTTTTCAGTTTCATTAGTCCTTGAATAAAGTTGGTTTTGAGCTTCAAGATGACGTGGTTAATATTTTGTGAAAGGAAAGTTATGTTAACACACAACCCTTGGTTTATTTGTTACCCACTTCTTTGTTTTGGTTTACATATTTCAAATCGATGATTTTTCGATGGAAAATATGATCCTCCAACTAGGAAGATATAAGAAAACCATGATGCCCATATCTTTTTAGGATTCTCATTCCTGCACTCAGTCATGTTTATGAATAGTGCGTTATTGCCTATCTATCTGAGGTAGAGTAAGATAAGGGGAAAATTTTTAGAGAACAAAGAATTAGAGGTCTTAAACCTGTCTCTGAAGGAGCAGCCTCTTCTTCTCTCAATATGTCGGGATCCCTTTTTCACTCATTAAAAATAATAAGTGCCCAAGCACAGTCCTATGAAAAAGAAAGGAAAATAAAGGGTGAAAGAAGAGAAAGTCTTTCTGCACAGGGAGGTGAAGCAAGCGACTTCACCGGTGTACTGTCCAAGCTCATTGGAAGTGAACCAATGTTTGTGTTCCTGGAGTGACTCCATTGGGGTATTGTTTAGGCCTGCTGGCAGTGGAGCAACGTCATATATGTAAAACACATACTTTTATTGTTTTAACTCCTCATTCTATATTACTTTTACTTATGTTGATAGGATAATGATATGGCTTAATTTATGATGTGTTACACCGAACAGTGGAACTGGGAAGACTATATATATAACTAGGTATGTGTGGGGAGCTAAGGTAACTCATTGATTGAATCAATACTTCCTGTAGAATTGAGACTTTGTGCCTAAATGAAACCATTTTAGAGAAGTTGGGATTCGCCCAGTGTGTTGTCAAGTGTTGTCATTGCAACAACGACCCTCCATTTTTTTTCATAAGTCAATTTTGGAGCCTACATGAACTATCGTTTCAAGCCCCTTAGTGTCGTCAAATTGTTTTTTTTCTTATTCTTATTTTTTCTCCTAGTGTCGCATCCTCCTAAGTGAATGTTTTCTAAGTGTCATTATCTAACCTTAAAAAGCCCTTGTGTTATATTGATCATGGTTAGGTGGACCCATGACCTTTCTTGACTTAGAAACTAGCCTTTTCACCATGCACACACATGAAAAGCACACAAAAAGAAAACAAAAGCAAGAAAAGTTCCCTTTAAGGAAAAAGCGCACTTCAAGTTAACGAAGACTTGCTCTTATGTTGAGAATACTCCTTTAGTCTGAAGAAGTGCACCCTCCTTGAGCACACTCCTTCATGCTTAACATGTGAGCCCTCCTTGAGCACATTCCTTCAGCATGAAGAGACGCGCCATTATTGAATGCATGCATGAGCTTCTTTGTTGTATGTGGACACACTCCTAGAAAATAGGAGCCCACTTACTTTCCCTTAACTAACTCATTCATCTGTTAACAAGTGGCGAGCATGCATGAGACAATTTTACATGTAATATATTTTAAATCAACCCAAATAATCATTCATTCTCTTTTGGGTTGCACGTACATATTTGGATCAAGAAACTCATCATCGATCTGTGTTACACGTAAGTTTTGCATGTTAAATCTCTTGGTTGTATTTCATGATTTTTTTATCAATATTTCTTTCCTTTTTGTCATTTATTTGCTTCTCAGTTTATTTACTGGTGTTTCTATTCAATCTTGCCTTTACAAGTGTTAATTTGTTGTCGCAGGCTGAAACTTTATATGTTCTTGACTCTTCACATTATAATCACGATTGTGATAACATCCATAAAATATTGTATATTTTTCTTCTTTTTATTTCCATCATGTAATCTTACTACCAGAATAGTCCTTCAGCCATTCTCTTCTAGAGCATGCTTCTGGAACTCGAAGCCTGATTAACTTTGAAAATTGTGCACAAAAAAGAGAAGTTTTCCTCTCAAGCGCACTCCTTTGTCAGACAAAACCGCACCCTCTTTGAGCGGGTGAACGCACCTCGAAGGCTTGAATGTTTTCCCTTCATCCCTTCGGCATGTGCCAGTGCACCCTATTTCTCCTTGAGAGCATGAGTGTACCTTGAAGGCCAAAAGGCCCAAAGCTTTGTTCCTTTATCTCTTCGAAGTGTGCTAGTACGCCCTCTCTGTCTCTTTGAGTGCATAACGACACCATGAAGTTTTGAAGGCCTAAAACCTCATTCCTTCATCTCTTCAAAGTGCACCCTTGCGCCCTTAAGGTTTCCCTTAGCGCATGAGCACACTACAAAGCCCCGAATGACCCTTGAACCTGCTTCATGCTTTGAAAGTGCACCCCCCTTGTTTGCATGCAAATTTTATGCCTATGCATGTAGTTACGTGTTGTCATTGATATATTTACATTCTCAATTACATTTAATAGCTCTTTGAATATGACTTTCTAAGATATTGTTGCATATTTAGGAGATTTCATAAAGCTAATATTGTCACCATGAGTGTGCTTCCACAAACAAGTGTTCAAGCTACAGGTATTGTCACTCTTTCATTATATCTTGGAGCCTTGCCTCCCACTACACATAAAGCATCCTCCAAAGAAGCCTTAGAAGCAAGAACTAAGGAATAAGTTGAAGTGACAAAGCAAACCATTCCCATATATGAAGACACACAATGCTTCATTGATAAGTCTACTAAGGTCACATAGAATGACATAATAGACACATACATGCAAAAACAATTTCCTGAGAACTTGAAGGACTTGGAAGTATATATCAATATCAAGTGGTCCAAGATACATAGGGTCACATGCAGATTCCCAGTCATCCCCTGTGTGGCAGTGATTGAGTGGATTATTACACACATGGATGACTCTCATCTTATGCATCATAGTGAAAGTGGAAGTCATCTCACCACCTATTATGGAGAAGACATGCAGACTTACTAAAAGATGTTTAGGTCCATAAAATATGAAAATAATGACTTCTAAATTAGATGGGTTCATCTCGACACAAGTGAAATCATCGAATATTGGTGTCTAGAGCTTGCTAAGTTTCACCACCGCCCATCCACAGTTTATTTGACCAAGATTCTCATATATGTATATCAATATCTTATTTCCATGTGTTATCGGTTGTAAGGGTAGAAGAATGTTGAGGTGTTTGAGGAAACCTGGATATATATGCTCAATATGGTGGTCACCTATGGTAAGATCTTCAATTGGGCAGTTATATTGTCATTTGAGTTGAAGTGTCATGTGGGACAAGAAAAAGCATCTTTGAGGGTGAATTAGGCACCGAAATTCTATATTTCTACATTTCTTCTAGATGGAATTTGTGCACGATATGCTTTCCTAGGAATGTACCTGAACTAGACTCCTCAGAATAAGTTCTACTTACACTGTAGAGTGTTATATGAATTAAGCTTCAGAGATGCATATGATAGATTGGTTGAGAACATCTTTGCAGTCATTTTCCATATGATATTTGAGATTGATCCTCCTTGAATGATTGATTAGGTGAAAGATTCTCTATAAGATATCATGGATTGGTTTGCAGCACCTGAGGGAACATCAATTTTATGTTTTAGATGTCATATCTCCCCTAATCTCATGCCGTGATATGTGACCAATAAGGTGGTCATGCAAGAAGTAGCATATCAGTTCGACAAGGGGTTGTTAGGAGTCCTTCAAAGGAGGAAGAAAACCCCTTAACCCACCTTCCCTTTGAGGATCATATTTTATGAACTAAAGGGACACAAGGTGGAAGCTGCAAAAAAACAAGAGCTATATCGCTTGCACTTCGCAACTAAAGACTTTCATGGATATGATCCTAAGGGAGTGTGCAGGCAGCATTGTGAAATGATCAGTTTCAATTGGCGATATTCATAAATGTCCACAATAGAATATGAAAAGGTGAATAACTTGTACAATGCAATTAGAAAGACACATCCAGGTATGGAGACTAGTTCACCCCAAGATACAACAACTCAAGATATGCAGGTACAAGAGGCAGAACAGATAACCCCTCAAGAAAAGAGTGTAGCTCCTAGGAAGAGGATCAAGTATGATTTGACAAGAGAAAGCAATAGGAAATGGAAATTTGATCCTTTGAACACAAGAGTTATTCAAGTGGAACAAGAGAGGGGAGAAGTAGAAGAAGAGGAGAAGAGGAAGCAAGATGAGCTACTTGGGAAGCAACAAGAAGAAGAAGAGGGAAAGAGAAGAAAAGAAGAGGAACAACAAAGGCAAACCTAGAAGGAAAAAGCAACATAGAGACTGGAGGAAGAACCCTTGACTAAAGAGATAGAAGAAGAGTTGGAGGAGGAGGATACCATCCAACCCATGTATGATGAACCAGGTTCTCCAGAAGAACCTCCTATCATAGGCGATCATCTTCCATTTCAAGAAATGGGAATCACACCTCCACCTGAAGACAAAGTCATGGATGTGTGCAATGTCACATTATACCAACAAAATAAGAGGATCGTGTAGTAGAGACAAATATACTTCTCAAATGATCCTCAGAACCCAGTCTCAATATCTACAGAGAATGTGATAACTTCCACTACTAGAAGGAATCTCAAGGAAATCATGGTGGTAAATTTTGTTTTTTCTACAGCAACGCAAGACAACTTTGAATATTTGTTGAATGAGAATGCTAGATTAAGGAGAGAACTGGTTGCAGTGAAGCAACAAGTGAAACACCTTGTAAAAGAGAATCAATGATTATCTTCACATAACTTCAATACCACATAATGGCATTCAGCCATGCAGGAGGAATTGGGGCCAATGGAGGACACCATGGTATGGTTATATGATGAGATGATACTTCTACAACAAGTGGTATCTCCTCTCAATGGCATTAAGAAGAAATCAAATGAAGTTGTAAAACACCTAAAAGTGGCAAACAAAGTGATTGACCAACTTCATGAATGGGATTCCAAGTATCCGGACGCTCCACAACATTTGGAAAGAAAAGACAGGATTGTCGTTGAGATAGAAAAAGTTTATCTAAGACTCCACCATCAAAACTACATGCATCTTGGAGAACAATAAATTAGTACTATTGTTGCTTATAATTGAATGCACAATTGTTTCAATTCTCTAGCACAAAAACATGGGATAGGATCACTTGAAGAAATCAAAGGTAGGGAAATCATCTTCAAAGAGATCAAAAAATACATAGTAAATATTAAGCAAGCATCGAAACAAGAAGTCTTGGAGATCACCTAAGACATTATTCTACAATATGTCATCGCACCAATCAAATCTCACGTGAAACTTTCATTGATATGGAATAATGTACATTCACACTCCAAGATCATATTGACAGAGGCATTGGAGGTGAAGATGTGTTATGCAAGGGACTTGCCAGTTCAGGTCAAAGTCATCTCAACAGAGTTTTGAGCATGGAACCCATACATTACAAATGAGCTCCATGAGGAAGTAAATAATTTGTCAATTTGGCAAGACTTTGTCCTATTATTAGTTTTGTTAGAAAAATATATATTACAAAGCAATGGAACACATAAAATATTGCGTAAACACAAGTACAGAAATGCATAAAACGATACATAGATATATGTGGTTCACCCAATTTGGGCTACAACCACGGAGAAATAGCCAATGCTTCCTTTTATATTATCCAACAAAATGAAGAGATACAACCTACAAAAATTCCGCTGTAATTTCCTATTCGCTCTCAGGTAACCTCCTCTCTCTCTCTCTCTCTCAGAATAATCATATATAGTCGCAATACAATTCCCTCATACAAACTTAGGGTTGCCTTCTAGGTAAATAAACCCTAAATTAAGATAACTTCTACTATCAGATCATCCGCCTAATGAACGGCCTAGATTGACAATGAAATTACAATATTTTACAAGGAAAATTTTCATCTATTTTTAGCTTTGAGGGAACTATGCCCAAACCCCCGCCAAGTGGGGGTTCATAAAAGTAGTCTTCGACCCCACTAACAATGATTAAATAGGTGGTGTTGCTACCCCTTTATGAACAGGGATCCAACATGACTGAAACCAAAACCTCTAATTAATCTGGAAGATAATCAGGCTCCACACCCAACAATCTCCCACTTGGAGACTTATTATCACAACTCCACCGCTGCTTCACTTGTTGGACAATGCTTCCACTTTGGACCTAGTTGTTTCTCATCTTAATCATCATACTTGAAGACCAATTGAGACTGAGTAGAATCTCATTTTCTCCCTAGTTAAAACTTTTGTTAACATATCTACAAGATTCTGGCTAGTGTGTATCTTTTCCAGCTTCAACTATCCATCTTCCAACACTAACCATATGAAATGGTACTTGAGTTGTATATTTTTAGTCTTGGAATGAAATATTGAGTTATTTGTAAGACAAATGGCACTCTGGTTGTCACTGTATAATCTACCCATCTCCTGCTTCTTGCCCAACCCATCCATAAAACTTTGTAACCAAATCATTTCTTTACTAGCCTCTTTAGTAGCAACATACTCTGCTTCTGTTGTTGAAAGTGCAACAATGTTTTGCAAATTTTAAACCCAAATGGAAGTTGTTCCACCTACAGTAAACACATACCCTTTGGTGCTCCTCATGTTATCTCTATCACTTGCCATATCTGCATCAACATATCCCTATAGAGAAATGTTTGAACCATCAAATCATAATGCTTGATTTGTGGTACCTCTCAAATACCTGAGAATACACTTCACTACCATCCAATGCTCTTTTCCTCGATTTTTCATATACGTGCTTATAACTCCCACTGCATGTGCAATATCAAGGCTTGTGCAGACCATTGCATACATTAAGCTTCCAACTATTGATGCATATGGTTACACATGCAATCCATCTCTTCCTATGCCTTGGGAAACATCTCCATATTTAGCTTGAAATGTCTAGCCAAAGGTGTACTAACAGGTTTTGCATTTTGCATATTAAATCTTTCCAACACCTTTTCTATGTACTCACTCTGAGACAATGTCATTTTGTGATTTTTCCTATCTCTAGTTATTCTCATACCAAGGATTTGTTTTGCAGCACCCAAATCCTTCATTGCAAATGAATTTGCCAATTTTCTTTTGAGCACATTTATTTCCTGCATGTTAGACCTTGCAATAAGCATGTCATCTACAAACAATAGAAATATAATATAGCTGCCATAATTTTGCTTTTTAAGATAAACACGATGGTCAAAGTCACATCTTGTATAACCTTGTTCAGACATAAACCTGTCAAATTTTAGATACCACTGTCTTGGAGCCTGTATTAAGCCATATAAGCTCTTCTTCAATTTGCACACTAATTTCTCCTTTCCTTTGACCACATACCCTTGTGGCTGCTACATATATATTTATTTATTTAAATCCCCATGGATAATGGTTGACTTTACATATAACTGCTCAAGATGAAAAACTTCTGCAGCCACTAGACTTAAAATAGTTCTAATTGAAGACATTTTAATAACAGGAGAAAAAAAATCATCAGTCTGTACCTTTCTTTGGTGCAGACCCTTCACCACAAGTATATCCTTATACCTTTGTTTTCCTCCATCTTCTTCCTTCAACATATAAACCCATTTATTCTGCATTGTTGTTTTTCTTGCAAGAAACTTGACTAAGTCCCAAGTTTGGTTATGCATCAAGGAATCCATCTCTTCTTCCACGGATTCCTCCCACTTCTTCTCGGTTTCTATCTGCATTGCTTCTTCATATATTTCTAGTTCACCAGAATCAATCAGCAATACATAATATACTGAAGGGGAGTATCGTTCAGGGGGTCTACTTATCCTGGTAGATCTTCTAACACCTGTTTCAAGTGTTTGCAGTGCATGTTGCTATTATAGTTGTTGTTTTTGTTGTAGTTGCTCATCATTATGATTTTCTTGCACCTTTAATTTTTCTGTGATCTCATCAAGCATTGCACATTCCTTGTTTTCATGTTCATGTTTATTTTCCTTCTTTTGATCCTTATACAAGACCTTTTCATTGAATATGACATCTTTGCTCCTAATGATTTTGTGATTTTCATAAACATATAAGTGATAACCAAAATCATTAACACCATATCTAATAAAGGTACATTTCTTTGATTTTTCTTCAAGCTTTGTTCTATTTTCTTTACTAATGTGGACAAAGGATTCACAACCAAAAGCCTAAAAAAGGACTAGTTTACCTTTTTACCTGTCTATGCCTCCTCTGGAATATCACCATCCAAGGAACTTAAAGGCCCTTTATTTATTAGATAAACAACAACATCTAACACATCTACCCAAAATTGTAAGGGAAATCCTTCGTGAAGAATATCTTGCACCTTGCACACTCCATGATTTTCTTGTTCATCATTTCTCACACACCATTTCCTGTGCGTTCCTTGAATTGTCTTCTCTCTACGAATTCCATGTTCTGAAAAATAGTTATCAAACTCTTTGTTGCATTATTCACATCCATTATCTGATCTGAGACACTTCAACTTCTTTCTTATCTCATTCTCAACCAAAGCTTTCCATTTCTTGAAAGTATCAAATACATCAAATTTATTCTGAATAAAATAAATCCAATTTTTTCTAAAGTAACATAATAGCAATATCCACCAAGAAATGATACCTAAGCTGGTCCCCATACATTTATATGCACAACTTCTAATTTTTCTCTCTTCTTTTCCTTCCTAACTCTAATAAATCTGACTCTTCTATGTTTTTTGCAAGCACAATTCTCACAGAAATCCAAATCAACATGCTTGAAACCTGGCAACAATTTTATTGAGTGAAGAATATGCATCCCTTTCTCACTCATGTGCCCGAGCCTATGATGCCACAATGTCGTATATGCTCTTGTGGATGTTAAAGCATTAACAAAATTAAAAACACCATTGCTTAAATACAATGTACCAACCTTTTCTCCTTTTGCTATTACCAGGGTTCCTTTAGTGACCTTCCAAGGTTTGTTTGTGAATGTACTTACACAACCTTCACCACCTAATTGCCCTGTTGAAATTATATTTTTCTTCATATCTAAAACATACCTTTCCTCCTTCAATAGCCATTGTTTTTTTTATTTTTGTGCTTTATAAAAACCTTACCCATTCCAATGATTTTACATGATTTATCATCACCCAAACAAATGTGTCCAAAACATCCTTGAACATAGTCATGAAAATGTTTCCTATCAGGTGTGGCATGGAATGAGGCACCTGAATCTACCACATAGGCATCAATAATATTCTCTAATCAAATAATCAAAACATCTTGCAACACATCACTTATCACATTCGCTTCATGATTGTTCTCTTGTTGTCCATATCCTTCTTTTCCTTTCAGAGATTTATAGTCTTTCTTCAGGTGTCCTTTCTTCCCACATTTCCAGCACATTATCCCTGATCTAGATTTAGATCTAATTTTTCTTGACTTACTGCAATTTCCTAGGCTCCTTCCTCTTTCCATATTTCTCCCCCTAGTCTATGCAGTCAAATCCTTACTTGATGTCTCACCTATGTTTTTTCATCGTATTTCCTCCCTAAGGATAACAGCAACAAGATCATAAAAATTTAATATACTTGATCCAGAGACATAGTTATTGATAGCCATAACTAAGCCATTCCAAATCTATAGAAATGAGCACAGAAACAACAAAGCCCTCACCTCATCATCAAAATTTACCCCTACATAACTTAACTGGCTGGTAACCATGTTAAATTCATTTAAATGATTAGCAACAGATCCACCTTTTGACATCTTCATATTAAATAGACGCCTTGTAAGAAATACCTTATTTGAGGCCGATGGCTTTTCGTATAGTTTTTCCAATGTCGTCATTAAACCTTCTATTGTTGTTTCCCTTGAAATGTTGAATGCCATCAATGCTACCAAACATAGTTGTATTTCCTAGTACCTTCTTGTTGAGAATCTCCCATTCCTTGTCCATCATACTCATTGGCTTCTTTATTTTTCTACTCAATGGTAGGTACATTTCTTTCTGATACATATAATATTCCATCCTACTTCCATAGTTGGTAGTTTTGGACGTTAAATTTCTTAACCCTAAATGTACCATCTTCCACCATTTCTCCCACTCGAACCAAGAACCCTTCTCTCTTGCGAGTTTATTAGCCAAATAAACATTTTACTCTCATATGATTTGTTAGAAAATTATATATTACAAAGCAATGGAACACATAAAATATTGCAGAAACACAAATACAGAAACACATAAAACAAAAGAGACATAGATACACGTGGTTCACGTAATTTGGGCTATGTCCATGGAGAAATAGTCATTCCTTCCTTTTATATTATCCAGCAAAATGAAGAGATACAACCTACAACAGATCCACTGTAATTTCGTCTTTGCTTTCACACAACCTCCTCTCTCTCTCTCTCTCTTAGAATAATCATACACAACTGCAATACAATTCCCTCATATAAACCAAGGGTTTCCTTCTAGGGAAAGAAACCCTAAATTAACATAACTTCTTCTATCATATCATCCGCCTAATGAGCGTCCAGGATTGACTATAAAATTATAATATTTTACTAGGTAATTTTCATTTATTTTTAGCTTCGAGGGCGTTGCCCCTGAATCCCCGTCGGGGGGGGGCTCATAAAAATATTTGTCACCCCCCATGGACCCCCCTGATGGTGATTAAATGGGTGGCGTTGTCATCCCTTTTAGAACAGGGATCCAACATGACTGAAACAAAAACCTCTGATCAATTAGAAAGATAATCAGGCTCCACACCCAACAATCTCCCACTTGGAGACTAATTATAGAAAATCCATTGCTACTTCACTTGTTGGAAAATGCTTCCACTTTGGACCTGATTGTTTCTGATATTCATCATCATACTTGAAGACCAATTGGAACTAAGCAGAATCTCAGTTTCTCCCTGGTTACAACTTTTGTTAACATATATGTAAGATTCTAGCTAGTGTGTATCTTTTCCAACTTCAAATGTCCATCTTCCAACACTGACCGTATGAAATGGTACTTGAGATGTATATGTTTAGTATTGGAATGAAATGTTGAGTTCTTTCCAAGATGAATGGTACTCTAGCTGTCACTGTATAACATTCCCATCTTCTGCTTCTTGCCCAACTCATCCATAAATCTTTGTAACCAAATCATTTCTTTACTAGCCTCTGTAGCAACAAGATACACTGCTTCCATTGTTGACAATGCAGCAATGTTTTGCAACTTTGAAATCCAACTCACAATTTTTCCACCTATAGTAAACACATACCCAATGGTTCTCCTCTTGTTATCTCTATCACCCACCATATCTGCATCAACATATCCCTATAGAGAAATTTTTGAACCATCAAAGCATAATGCTTGATTTCTGGTACCTCTCAAATACCTAAGAATCCACTTCACTTCCATTCAATGCTCTTTTCCTGGATTGTTCATATACCTTCTTACAACTCCCATTGCATGTGCAATATCATGCCTTGTGTAGACCATTGCATACATTAAGGTTCCAACTACTGATGCATATGGAACTTTACACATATAATCCATCTCTTCCTGGGTCTTGGGACACATCTCCTTACTTATTTTGAAATCGATCCCAAAGGTGTACTAACTGGTTTTGCATTCTACATATTAAATATTGCCAAGACCTTTTCTATGTACTCACTCTGACACAATGTTAATTTACGATTTTTCTTGTATCTAGTTATTCTCATACCAAGGATTTGTTTACAGCACCCAAATCCTTCATTGCAAATGGATTTGCCAATTTTCTTTTGAGCGCATTTATTTCCTGCATGTTAGACCCCGCAACAAGCATGTCATCTACATACAATAGCAATATAATATAGTTTCCATCTTTTTGTTATTTAAGATAAACAAAATGGTTAGAGTGACATCTAGTATAACCTTGTTCAGACATAAACCTGTCAAATTTTAGATACCACTAGCTTGGATCATATTTTAAGCCATACAAGCTCTTCCTCAATTTGCACAGCAATTTCTCCTTTCCTTTGACCACATACCCTTGTGGTTGCTTCCTATATATTTCTTCCTTGAAATCCCCATGGAGAAAGGTTGTCTCTACATTTAACTACTCAACATGAAAATATTATGTTGCCACTAGACTTGAAATAGCTCTGATTGAATCCATTTTAATACAAGGAGAAAAAAAAAATCATCAGTTTATACCTTTCTTTTGTGGAGATTTATTTTCCTCCATCTTCTTCCTTCAACCAGTAAACCCATTTATTCTACAATGTTGTTTTCCCAAGTCTCGTTGTACATCAAGGAGTCCATCTCTTCTTCCATGTCTTGCTCCCGCTTCTTCCTGGTTTCTATATACATTTCTTCTTCATATCTTTCCGGTTCACCATAATCAGTCAACAATACATAATATAATGAAGGAGAGTATCGTTCAGGGGGTCTACTTATCCCGGTAAAGCTTATAACGCAACTTTCATTTGTTTGAGGTGCCTATTGTTGTTGTGGTTGTTGTTGTTGTTGTTGTGGCTACTGATCATTATGAGTTTCTCACACCTTTAATTTTTCTGTGATCTCATCAAGCACTACACATTATTTGTTTTCCTTTTCCTGTTTCTTTTCCTGCATTTTATCCTTATACAAGACCTTTTCATTGAATATGACATCTCTGCTCCTAATGATTTTTTGATTTTCATAATCATATAAGTTGTTCGGCATGGAAACTCTCCCAAGGCATGTTTTGGGGCTCAAAGCCCAAGTTTTGACCGAATCTTGTTGTAAAGCTCTACGAATTGCGGGCGCGGGGCACGAAAGTATGATAGAGTCATAGGGTTGTCCACCCTAGTTTTGTAATGTAATGTCTGCTGGATATACCTACCCATGCTCCATGGACCATGGGATTATATAAATAAAGCAAGGCTCTAAGTAGAAAAGAAGTAGGAAGAAGATTCGAAGTGGTGGAGTCGAAGTGTAAAGTGTCTTTGGGTCGTAGAGTGAGGAAGGCTCTACAGTTGAGTGCGCAAAGGCCTAATAGTTTGCAGATGAGTGCACGGACCCCTGCAGCGAAGTGCGTAGGGAGAATTCAAGTCTGTAACCGAGGAAGGAATTAATAAAGAGAAGTTTTATTATAATTCTATGTATCTATTCTTGGGTTAATGAATGATTGATATAATTTGCAAGTATATTGTTTAATTACTACGCGCACCTGTATGAATGGTTTATGTTGTTAAGTATAACTTCAAGCACGCAAGTAGGCTAAAATAATCAACTAACATTGGAATACCAGTAAGGTCTTGGGTAATAACATAGAAGCGCAACGTTTAGCCCCTGGATAGGGTTGCGTGAAGGTAGTATATCGGGCTACGAGGTACGGGAAAGTACGCAAAGCAACCTACGCACAGGGTCAAACCACGAACTAGTTGAACTCCTCAGACATCTCCAGGGTGCAGAAACCTGGTTCTAGCACCCTCCAATACTACTTCGGGTGAGACCTCAATATGCGCTCCACGAATTGTTGCCAAAAGGGCCAGTAGTACCGGGATTTGTTTCACTAAATTCACTCTGAACCTGGGTCAGGCCCCATTAAGCCAACAAATGGTTCTGTTGCCGAAACCGAGATCTGCATAGAGATGTCCGATGTTGTGTCACTGGAATCCGACAAAGAAAGGAATTGAAGAGTGGTTGGACAGAAAGATTCACGATTTCGCGGCGCAGGAAAACAGGAATCCATGATTATCAAAGGAAGAGTGGTTAGATTGCTAATTATATACGGAAATCCATGAAATTTTCTTTGCATCCTTCCCCTCTGAGTTGTACAAGTGGATCACAAAGCTAGCAGATAGTCAAGGAAGGTATAGGCTCGACAAACCTATTGTGTGGACTCCAAAGTTGGTTCGTAGACTGGAAGCATCGGAAGATAAGATCATGTGCGTTGTGGATCACTCGCTCGATCAAATTATAGGAGGATTTATCACCAAGTTCGCGGTAGATACTTCAGTCAACTATAGCAAGGTGGAACGACACTTCCTCAAAGGACTGCAAGTGAGAGGATCTACAGAAATGAAGGTAGCGCAGGACTAGAAACTAGCCCCTTGATTTCACCTCCATGAGAAAGCGAGGAAGAGCTCGTGAGGGTTTCACCAAGAAGTGCAATCAGTTTGATAAAGTAGCGAGTTCCGCACATACCACTCCCACCTACACCACCACCAATGTCACCTTCTTCACCCCTGTCTTCGCCCACACCACCTCCGCCACCACCACAGTTCAATATGGCATGCGCGATAAAGTTGTCGGTGTTCAAGGGAGTAGGGAATGAAGATCCGGACCAGTTTTGATTCATTGTAAAATCTATATGGGAAGTGCAGGGAGTCACAGATGGAAATATAAGGAAAGCAATGTTGGTTAGCGCTTTGTAGCATTGCGCACTCACTTGGTACATTAAGCATTCCAATGACAATCCAAATGCTAGGATCGCAATATCTAAGCTGCGCTAAACAAGGAATTTAGGAGGCCAAAATTAGAGACACAGTCGATCATTAGATTTAAAGAAATCGCGATGCTTCTAGGCGAGACCCCCCAGGAGCTGGATCAGAGACTGAAGTATACAGTTCATGAAGCCAATATGACCTTCACAGATGGGAAACACCGCGCATGGTTTGTAGCATCGCTAACGCCGCATCTAAGGAACGTGTTGTTACAGAAGAAGCTAACCACTCAGGCCGAGGCATTGGAGATTGCGATGAGATTGCAGGAGACCCTGATACAATATCCTAACCTAGGGGTTCAACAAATCCATGCATAGCTAAAAAATTGTGCCTTGAGATGCAGAGATTGAAACAAGACAGGACGACTCGCCTAAAAGTGCGCGATCAGGTATGGTGCCTATAGTGAAAAGGCCAGGAACATGACAAGGACCATTGTCCAGTCTTCGCGAACTACCTAGCGGGAGGAGGACCAATGCCATTGAGACCAAAGGCACAAGTAGGTCCGAGTGCGGTGCCTGCTTTATGGTGTGTGATTTGTCAGATAGGAAGGAAGCATGCTACAGATAAATGACATCTATTACAGAAGTATACATAGAATTCCTAGCAGTTTTTCTGTAATTTCTGCAAGTCAGTAGGCCACGATGAGTGCACCTATAGCAGTTATGAACCGATGATGGATCAGACTCCTACCTACAGAGTTCAGACCGAAACATGGGCCCTCGATCAAAATGAAGGGATGGTGCGCACTGGATTTCAGGGGCGTGGATGAGGTCGAGGTGGAATGTGACCAGGAAGAGGTCGTGGACAGCTGATATGTTACAATTGCGGAGGGCCAGGGCATTATGCCCACGATTTTACAAATCCAACGAGACCATCTTGCTTATATCGTACCCAGTTTGATCATGAGATGGAGGACTATCCCATGTTGATAGCGAGGTTGCGCGATAAAGGAGCACTCCAACCTCCCTTGACTCAGAACCTGCAAATGATGAGGTTTGAGCTGCGTGAGGAAGACCCGAATGTAAATATCATGCTCCGAAGTGGTATCATGATAGGAGATGACAAAGGCAAGCAACCCGAAGAGAGTGCCTGGGTTCGCAAGGCTCCAAAAAAGGAACTAGAATTTGATTTGGAGTGCGTTAAGGAGGCATTCATGGAGGCTAAGAAGAGCTTCGCCGATGCCTCCACTTCAGGAAGTAATGACAAACTGGAACCAGAAATGGACCCATCAATTATCACTACATTTTTGGAGACATGCATGAAGCTATTGCGTGATAGAAAAGCTATGAAGGCGCTACAAGAACTCATCACTAGATGTGTTGGAACCATGCCAAGAGAACCACATGTAGTCTGAAAGCTCGGGAAGCACACAAATCAAACAGGAAGAGAGATGAGATTGATTGCACAGATTGGGGAATATGAAATGGATCAAGTGATTTTGGATCTAGGATCGGAATCGAACGTCCTGCCAAAGCATATGCGAGCGCACATGGGCAGGCTTGCGCTGCAATGGTCTCCTATTCAGTTGTGAATGACGAACCAACAAAATATCATACCTATGGGAAGATTGCAGGGAATAATGGTAGATATTAAAGGTGTGAGCACGCTAGCAGATTTCGAAGTGATAGAGATTGTTGATAACAGCAATCCCTATCCCGCGCTACTGGGAATAGATTGGGCCACTGATATGAATGGAGTGATAAATATAAAGAAGCGCAAGATGATTTTTGAGAAAAAATCACTGTGCGTAGTGGTACCTTTAGACCCTATGGAAGGATCACGCTACACAAAGCCAGTGCATGACTACGATAGCGACAATGATCTAGACTGTATCTACAAGATAACCGCACAGGAGCATGACTGAGTAAATCCCACAACAGATTGCAGACTCTCGTGGGAGCGCAAAAGGTGAGACACCTCAGATTTGGACAAGGAAATAGAACGATGGCAGAACTTGTTACACGAGGTAACCACGCTCAACTGTAACATGATGATAAGGTCACTACGCTGCGTGGCAATAGAGGCGAGAGATCTACCTATGTATGATGAGTTGACCGAGGTGGATGATTTCCTTAACAAATTTGAAAGAGAAGTACTGGAAAAACAATGTTTCGACGCTCTGAAATGGGTACTACGTGCTATGCCCACGAGATGGTGGGGTACACATCAAAGAAGTTTTGAGGATTGGTGCGAATGCAGAAGGATGATGCGCATGCAGTTTGAGACACCTCAAATGTGACTAACAGACAAGTATGATGGACGGGATGATCCACATGCACACCTCGCGAAATGGACCCAGGTTTACGAGGAAAAGCCACAACTTGAGTGGGTGCACCTGTTTTGTCATACCCTGGATATCATACCCATGAATTGGTATACTGAGACAGAGCTCCGCCATGGCATGAGTGAATGGGATATCTTGTGCAAAGTATTCTTGTTAACCTTCACGTTTGAGGATCATTGGTGGGATATTGTTGATGATACGTTACAAGCAGTAAAAGTGGTTATCTTCAATATACCCCAGGAGCCAATAGAAGTGATTCATCCAGACTGGGTGACCCAGATGAGCTGCGTGCTAGAGTGTTACAATGTAAACATTGAGGAGGATGATGAAGATCCACGAAAAATTAACATTCCAGAAATTGAAGGCTATTGCGAGGTTCAAGGACCATTGACTAAATGAAGATCATGACATCATCGCACCTGTAAAAACGAAATAGGTAAACATTGGGACGGAGGCCGAACCGAAGTATGCAACGCTCAGTGACTATTGGGATGATGCAATGGTGGATAAGGTCACTAAGTTACTCCGTGAATACCAAGACTTATTCCCAACCAAGATTATGGACTTAAAAGGGATTGTTGGCAATTTAGGGATGATTAAGATCACCCTTAAACCCGACGTCAAGCCGATTAAGCAGAGGCCTAACCACTTGAATCTGAAGTACAAGGAAAAGGTCCACGTAGAACTAGACAAAATGATCACATCCAAAATTATTGAGTTAGTGGAAGAATCTAACTAGGTAAGCCCTATGGTAGTGCAGGAGAAAAAGCATAAGGGCAAGATAAGAATATGCGTGGACCTTAGGAAGTTGAATGATGCCTGTGTACACGACCCATTCTCAACCCCGTTCACAGATGAATTATTAGAAAATGTCAGTGGGCAAGAAGCATATTCTTTCACCGATGGGTTCTGAGGGTACCACCGATCAAAATTGCGCTAGAAGATAGGAGCAAGACCACCTTCACCACTGAATGGGGCTGTTTTCAATACACCATCATGCCGTTTGGGTTAAAAAATGTGTCATCCATCTTTTCGCGCATATTTGTTTCCGCCTTTAAAGAATATATCCACAAATTCCTGGAGGTCTATCTGGATGCTTGGATTGTATTTGGATTCATTAACCACCACGTAGCAAGCTTACACTTGATGTTGGATACTTGTTGACAACACCAGATTGCGTTGAACCTTAAGAAGTGTATGTTCCTCGTTCCCTTTGGGAACCTACAGGGACATGTGGTCTGCAAAAAGGGACTAATGGTAGACCCCACGAAGATTGCAGTAATTCTGAATTTGGAAGCACCGCGAAGTGTTAAACAGTTGCACGCTACCTTGGGACACACAGGGTACTACAGGAAGTTCATCAAAAGCTATGCCCAAATCATTGTGCCGATGGAGAAACTATTGAAAAAGGATGTCACATTCTGCTGGAATGACGATTGCATGAAGAGCCTGGATGTCCTAAAGGGGAAATTGGCCTCCACTCCAATCCTGGTCTTCCCAAAATGGGATGTGGAGTTTCATGTCGTATATTGTCCAAAGCAGAAAAGAACTATTCCACAACCGAGCGCGAGGGATTGGCTATGGTGTGTACACGCTCCAAAAATACTGACACTATTTACTAGGAGGACATTTCAAGATGTATACAGACCATTCTGCACTAAAGTACTTGGTCAATAACCCTGTGTTGGGGGGTGCATATGTAGATAGCTCTTATTGTTCCAAGAATATGACTTTGAAGTCGTGGTGAAACCTGGACGACTGAATGCAGGACCGGATCACTTGTCACGTATTGAGATGGGCGAAGAACCTACTAGTTTGGAGGAAGGATTATATGATGCACATCTCATTGTTGTGCGTGTCATGGATGGACACTTTGAATATATAATCCACTTTCTGACAACAAGGACTGCACCGAATGAATACTTCGTCCAACAGAAGAAGGAATTGGTGGTGCACGCGGCAGATTTTTCTGTCATCGCGGGGCACCTATACAAAATGGGAAATTATGAGATATTGCGAAGGTACATACCTGAATTTGAACAAATTCATATCCTCACGGAAGCACATGGGGGCATTGCAAGAGGACACTATGCAGGACAAGCAACCGCACAAAAGATTCTCTGTGCAGGGTTGTGGTGGCCAACCCTTCATCGCGAAGGGATGAGATGCCTTCGAATCCACAAATGACGCTGCAGCCCTTTGAAAAGTGGGCAATCGACTTTGTGGGACCTATCAAACCCTAGTGAAAAACGGCGTGTGATACATTATCACCACGACGGAGTACCTAACACGTTGGGCGGAGGCGCAGCCGGTCAAAGACTGCACGGCCGCTACGGCTGCAAATTTTTTGTTCGAACACATGTTGACCCGATTTGGTTGTCTGGAAACCTTAATGAGTGATCACAATACACATTTCTTGAATGAAACCATCAACGCGCTCACAGAAGAGTTCCAGGTATATCACTAGAAAAGCAAACCGTATCACCCACAAGCCAATGGGACATTTGAAGCATTCAACAAAATACTAGAGACTGCGCTAACCAAAGTATGCAATGTGCACAAAGCGATTGGGACTTGCACGTACCTGTAGTACTATGGGCTTATAGGACGACATGCAAGAAACTGACAGGACAAATGCCTTTCCGGTTAATTTATGGCGCGGAAGCTATCATGCCAATGGAGTATATTGTACCTAGTCTGCGCATAGCAACGCTCACAAGTATAAAGGACCGTGAAGCTCTGGAAGAAAGGCTCGCACAGTTGGATGAACTTGAGGAGGAACGGTTCCTGGTCGGTTTTCATCAACAGGTGCAAAAGCAGCATGAGAAGGCCTCGCATGATCACCATATTAAGTTGCGCACATTCAACGTAAATGATTTAGTGTTGTTGTATGACAGTAAGTTTGATAAGTTCCCTGGAAAGTTCAGAATGAATTGGCTGGGACCATACATTGTTAAGGAGGTCATAAAGGGAGGCACGATCCAGCTAGTCAAACTCAATGGAGAACCTTTCTTGGGTAAAGTGAATGGCAGCCACTTGAAGCCCTACACGGGTGGGCCGGCTATCTGACTAGCCGGCAGAAGCACAGTCTTCGCGCTCCAAGAATCCAGACAAAGGTGCGGCACTATAAACATATGCAGCAGATACCGGTATAGATGTAAAGAAGCACTCCCGACACAGAGGTCTCTAAACAGCGTATGCAATAGATCTAGCAAGCAACATCTCAATGCACTACTGACCTCCGCGCAGTTCAAGAATAGTTGGCAGGACTTCGTGCAAAGATCGTCGCGTCAATAGAGTGACTCGAGGACAAGTCACAATGTTTGTGTTGGGGACCTGTTGGGCATGGAATCCCCCCCAAGCCATGTTTTGGGGCTCAAAGCCCAAGTTTTGACCAAATCTTGTTGTAAAGCTTCGTGAATTGTGGGCGCAGGGCACGAAAGTATGATAGAGTCATAGGGTTTTCTACCCTAGTTTTGTAATGTAATGTCGGCTGGATAGACCTACCCATGCTCCATGAACCATGGGATTGTATAAATAGAGTGAGGCTCTAAGTAGAAAAGAAGTAAGAAGAAGAGTCGAAGTGTAAAGTGTGTCTTTGGGTCGTAGAGTAGGAGAAGGCTCTGCAACTGAGTGCATAGAGGCCTAATAGTCCGCAGCTAAGTGCGCGGACCCCTGCAGCTGAGTGCGCATGGCGAAGTCAAGTCTGTAATCGAGGAAGGAATTAATAAAGAGAAGTTTAATTATAATTTTGTGTATTTATTCTTGGGTTAATGAATGATTGATATAATTTGAAAGTATATTGTCTAATTACTACGTGCACCTGTATGAATGGTTTATGTTGTTAAGTATAACTTAAAGCATGCAAGTAGGCTAATAATCAACTAACATTGGAAAACCAGTAAGGTCTTGGGTAATAACGCAAAAGTGTGGTGTTTAGCCCCTGGGTAGCGAAGGTAGTATATCGGGTTGCGAGGTACGGGGAAGTGCGCGAAGAAACCTGTGCGCAGGATCAAACCGCGAACTAGTTGAACTCCTCAAACATCTCCATGGTGCGGAAACCTGGTTCTAACACCCTCCCATACTACTTTGGGTGAGACCTCAATCCGTACTCCATGGACTATTGCTGAAAGGGCCAGTAGTACCAGGATTTGTTTGGCTAAATTCACTCTGAACCCAGGTCAGGCCCCATTAAGCCAACATAAGTGATAACCAAAATCATTAACACCATATCCAATAAATGTACATTTCTTTGATTTTTCCTCAGTCTTTGTTCTATTTTATTTATTAATGTGGACAAAGGGTTCACAACCGAAAGTATTTAAAAATGAGTAGTTTTCCTTTTTACCTATCCATGCCTTCTCCAGAATATCACCATCCAAGGAACTTGAAGGCTCTCTTTTTATTAGATAAACAATAGTATCTACAACATATACCCAAAATTGTAAGGGAAATATTGCATGCAATCTCATGAGCCTTGCATGCTCCATGATTGTCCTATTCATCCTTTCTCACAAACCATTTTCCTGTGGCGTTCTTGGAACTGTATTCTCTCCACAAATTCCATGTTCTGAAAAATAGTTATCAATCTATTTATTGCATTATTCACCTCCATTATCTTCTCTAAGACACTTCAACTTCTTTCCTATCTCATTCTCAACCAAATATTTGCATTTCTTGAAAGTATCAAATACGTCAAATTTATTCTAAATACGATAAATCCAAATTTTTCTAGTTACATCATCAATAAAAGTAACATAATAGCAAGAGCCACCAAGAGATGATACCTGAGATGGTCCCCATAAATTTGTATGCATAAGCTCTATTCTTTGTTAGGTCCCTATACTACTAGTGTAACAACAAATCCACCTTTTGACATCTTCATATTAAATAGACACTTCATAAGAAATACCTTATTTGAGGCCGAGGGTTTTTCATATAGTTTTTCCATTTTCGTCATTAAACCTTATGTTGTTGTTTCCCTTGAAATGTTGAATGCCACTGATGTTGCCAAACATAGTCATATTGTTCCTAGTGCCTTTCTATTGAGAATCTCCCATTCTTCGTTCGTCATTGTTACGCAGTAATTTGTCACCGTTGGTCACCGTCCTTGTTACCCCCCCGCTGTCACACATTGGAGGACACATTTACGGACCTGTGACCAGTGATACAACTTGAAAACACTTGCATTGAGGTCTCCTAAGTATGAACTTCAATATCCCTGAAGACACCCTTTGAAGATTAACCTTGGAAAATGCCCTTTTTTCATTAGCGCGGGTCCACAGTGTCTAACCCGCGCCAATGGCTCAGTTCCTACAAATAGGGCGCGCCCATAGACGCTCTGTCCCAGAACAAAGCCCGCGCCACACAAAATTAGTCATGATTTTTGGCCAACACGCACTGAAGTGATTTTTCCTCCATTACTCATGCAGTTCCCTGAGGAAAAATCCCATGGATACGGTCGAGTGTCGCTTTTTCATCCATGACAACTCAGTCCAAAGGCTATTCTGGGACAATGCCAAATCTTCGAGAGGTGTCCAGATACGATGAATACCTTCTCCCCTTCCAGCTATAAATCACTGTCATCCTGCATTGAACCGGCTAGTTTTTAGACAGAGTGTTAATGATAGTGTCAGAGTGTTGAAGCTGAATTGATAGTGAGAGCTGAAAGAGAAGTTATGCTATCGGATTGTTGAGAGAGGAAGTGACTTTGCAAGACATGTTGGACTGCTGACCCAGTTGGAGGAGATTTACAGCGTCAAGCCTTAATTGGTTGTAATTCTTCTCTTTTTTCTATCGAATGATAAGTGACTGTTATTATGGTTCCATTCACATGTTCTTCAGGTAATATTTGAATTATATCCTGCTTGACTGATATATAATTGTATGATATTGGATTTTACGCTTGTTTTGGGTTGTTCTTCATTTGTGCAGGTGTCCATGCGTGGAGCGCAAGGATAGTGAACGGCCAAAGCTAAAGGACAGGAGCGACACTTCTCCCACAGCAAATAGCGTTGGATCCCAGGTTGGTCTTTCTGATCGACTCTTAAATTGTGCAATTAGGAACTTGCATGCAGCGTGTATGATTGTTGCTAGACCCCTGTGGGGCTAGTGGGATCGCCTCTGTCCGCAGAGGGGATTTACCTCTGCAACAAATTGGCGACTCCGCTGGGGAGGTCTATTGTTGTTTGTGTTATATTGTCTGATTTGTAAGTCGTGGACAGAGTCTGAAGAGCGGCCAGGCAGCCTTCGAAACACTTCCGCTATGCGGAAGTGAAGTAGATCAACGCCACTTCAGTCGATCTCCGGGTTGATTTACAAACTGGACAGTATCAATCTTGCTCCGCATGTCGTTTTTCTGTCATTTACTTGTCTGAACAATTTCTTTGTTTAGAGTTCTTGCTATCTTTCACTCACTGGCTCTGTTTAGTTTTTAAAAAGCCAAGCCTTAGACCACTCGTTCTTTCTTTTGCCTGGCAAATTCCCGCCAGCGCGGTTTTTCCCTGAACAGTCGCGCTACTGGGCGCGAGATTCTTTCAGACACCTCGCGCTACACTCTGTTTAGCGCGAGTTGCAGACTTACAGTCGCGCCGCATTGGTTAAGTTTTTTTTATAAGCCTGTTTGTCAGTCTCTAATGCTTGGGTCTGGTTTTTCTGCTCTGTATATTCCTTCTGGGAGTCTGTTAGATTGATAACTGGCTAGTGGTGTCTCGTCCTTCGGTTGTTTGCCATTGTCTACCGATTTTACATCTTGGTTTTTGTGTTATCGAACCTCCCGTGGGATTGATGATCTATATATCCGGTTCTTTTGTCGTCCAACTTCTATATTCTCCTGGTGGTTATATGAGTTTTTTGCACTTCATATTGCAAATATCTCGCTTTTAGCTCACTTATTTTCCCTGATTTCGTGATAACTTAGCTTACGTAGTTACATGAAAATATTGTTTTTCCTTTGCTTTGTTGGGTTGTTGTGTTTGTTTCAAAACTGGCTATAGATTCTTTAGAAGCAATTATCTGATAGTGAATATCTCTTGAAACGCTTTAAGTGCATTATCATATTTTATTTTTTTTTAAGAGAAAAGAAAAAGTTTTTTTTTTTTTGTTGTTTTCATCAATTAAGCATGTTATGTTAGTTCTTGTTTTTAAAAAAGAAGAAAAAGAGAAAAGATTTTTCCTTTCTTGTTGATTAGCTGCATTAGAGATTTTGGACATCGTTTTGTTCGCATGAACCTCTTAACTCTTCTGTAGCTAGATTTCATCCAAACAAAACGAATACAGTTCTTGCATGTAGTGGCATTTAGGACATTTCGAGAGATTACATTCGCTAAGGCCAGAAAATGAAACTTAATTAAAGATCAACAATAAAATTGATTCAATGAACCTAACAACGCATTGGAATTTAACGCTCATATTCTAGAGGTCTAAGCTAGAGACGTGTTCCGGCGTCGTTAAGCCTGGTGGTTTATCGTCGAGTGGTTGGGTGATTCCTCCACGGTGACACGATAGGTACTAGTACGGATTGTGCTCCCACGTACCGTCACGTATAAATTGGGAGACCCCTATAGGATTGCAACCTTTGATCCATAGGAAGCCGAGTCTACCGCCCTACGAACTGTAATGCACTGAACACAGCATTCGGGAAGATTGACTGCAGTACGGGAATTCCTTGGTGATCTTCTGATCGCTAAGGTGTATAAGCAGTTTTACGGTTTGTTTGGCACACCCTCTTACCTAGATTTCCAGAGTAGTCAGCTTTTGCTCCTTTTCAGAC
>APFE030610346.1:0-18573 GCA_000404065.3 Pinus taeda
AATCTCTGTGCATATGTGTTTTTATGTGTTATGCTCTCGCATTGTTTATTTTTCTGTGATTTAGAATTCGTATGTAGGTAATTTCTGTACAGGGTTAAAACCTATATACTGAAGGTCATCTAGCAGCTTTCTTAGACTTTACTGATAATATGAATATAGAGTATGAAGATTGTCTACATGAAATTGTTTGTTCAATCTCTTGAAGGAAATGTTAGGATTTGGTTTAAACGATTACGAGCTAATTCAATCCCTTCTTGGAATGAATTAGTTGCTATTTTTAAAAACCAATGGGGTGTTTAAAAGGATCCAGTTAACTATTTTACTTAATTTGATGACCCAAAAAGTAACCCTTGTGAACCTGTGGCTAATTTTATAAAGCGATTTAACAAAATTTACAATAAAATGCCACCTGATTGTAAGCCACCAGTAGCTGCTGCTAAGGTCAAGTTCTCTAAAGGATTTGATGATGACTTTGCATTTATGCTCAGAGAAAGAACTTCTGTAACGCTAGCAGACATGCAGACTAATGCTATTGATGTTGAGGAAAATAGACCAACCTCAACCAAACTCAAAGCAAAGGCTAGAAAAGCTTAAAGAAAAATAAAAGCTAGGGAAGAAGGAGGTTCTTCTAAAGGAAAAACAAAGGATCACAAAATTGATGAAATCACTTCCTTATTTAGAAATATTTCAAATAGGATTTCAAAGATTGAAACATAACCTAGAATTGTTCAATAAGCATCAAATAGACCTCAGGATCGGTACAAAAGACCTTTCCAACCCCATATCTTACAAATACCCAATCCTGATAAAAAAATTCAACCACCGTTGATGATTGGTGATCAAGAAACCAAAGAAATTGGACCATTAGTTACTAATGCAATAAATTATTTCAATAATAAATCATAGCAGAATGTTATTATTCTAGTTTCCAATGATCAATCTTTAATTCAAAATCAAAAAAGTTCACTGGTTTCTAAATATTAATCCTTCTCAGAGTTTATAATAGATGAATTAAACAAAAGGTATGATTCGAGGCCTATACCAAACCCTAGTAGGCCAGCCAAGAATTTTACAATCAATGAGCCTCTAGTAAAAACTATTGAAACCCAAACAACTGTAATTCAACCATTAACTCAACCTAATGAATGTAATATTTTTCAAAAAAATGTTCCAACAATTTTCAATGTAGAAAAAGAGTTGGAGAGAGTCAAAATCCCTGTTCCACTGTTTGAACTCTCCAAAAGCCCAAGATACAAAAACCAAGTATCAAAGTGAATCCAATACTCGAGAATAGTTGCTAACAGGGACATGAATAGTTTGCATGATGAAAAACCATTAGTGGTTTTTCATCCTAGTCTGAACATGATTGATGAGAACGTTCCCCCCCTTTTATGTCACTCTCAAAGTTCATGATTTTCATCTATACAATTGTATGTTAGACTTTCAGGCCTCTCACAATTTCATGCTGAAATTAATCATGGATCAATTGCAATTACAAATTACTAGACCTTACCGTGATTTGTACACCTTTGAATCCAAGAAAATTCCTTGTCTCAGACTGATTAAAGACCTAGTTGTAACTTTAGCACAAATCCCTATAAAATTTGTAGTACTATACATTGTAGTCACAAATATCCCTCCCAAATTTGGGATGTTGTTATCAAGATCATGTTGCGCAAAAATAGGGGGGAATATGTAGATGGACATGTCCTATGCTATTATACCTGTATATGGGGGTGAACATCTTAGGTTATACAGAGAGGTAAGATTCATTACACTAGTACAAAATGGCTAATTAATTACTAAAAAAATGACTAAAATTTGCATATAAACGACCATTTTTCAATCGGTGACTAGTAGTAGCTAATTTACAGTATCTTTTAACGCGACCAATTTTTAGTCATTTTTAGCTTAGTCATTAATTGGTTGTCTCAATTTTGTCATCTAGTAGTACATTGAGTCATAAATTTAGTTATTAATTTAGTCATTGATTTAGTCATTAATTGCCACAATTACTCACCAAATATACAACAAAATATATTACTATATGATCATCCAAAAAAACCAATTAATGATCAAAGAAATATGACCAAAATGTTGGTCATGTTATAAGATAATGTAAATTAGCTACTAATAGTCATATATATGCAAATTTTAGTCATCGTTTGAAACCAATTAATGACCAAAGAAATATGACTACATTTTGGTTATGTTATAAGATACTGTAAATTAGCTACTAATAGTCATATATATGCAAAATTTAGTCGTCATTTGTAATCATAAATTTATAATTTTCCGTAGTCATTTATATTTTTTGGTAGTTTCCTATTCATTATATAAATGACTAATTTAGTAGTTTATACTCATTTCATTTACTTTCATTAATAATCATTATAAATGACTGATTTAGTCGTATATTCATTTTATTTGTGTTCATGATTAATCAATGTAAACTACTAATTTAATAGTTTTAGATTGATTTTATGCATTCATTATTAATCAACATAAATTAATTAGTATGATTTAAAAAATGTCATACAATGTGCATTATCATCTAATATGAAAATGCAAAGTTGCATATGTTAATTACAATACTAAAAAAATATCAAGTGTAACTGTAAATAATTTCAACCACATAAATTATATTATACGAAATGTTAAGTATTACAATATAAATTTCCAACATAATATTGATTGGACTACAATTTACAGACGAAATGATGTTTCATCACTTCAAAACATTATCATTGTGTTACCAATGCATTGCACGTGAATTCACCAACTCTGAAGACTTGACCATCAGTCTCTATGTGTGTGTTTTATGCGGGATATTGGCTCTAAGGGTATCCCTAGACCATATCTCTTCCCTCTCTCTCTTTGCATTTGTCGCTCCAGTGTTATTTCTCTCCTCTCTCTTCAATTCTTGCTTCTTACCATCAATATGGAGTTCATTTTCTAAAAACAAAAGAAAATACAATGCAGAGTGTAAGACATGAAATACAATGAACACAAAAATATAAACTAAAGTAGACTATAAAGAGTTTATACGACATATTCCTCAACATCAGTAATGTCAAAGCCATTTCCCCATACAAGTAAGAAACTCGAACAAGTTTTCTTCAGTTGGGCAATAATGGTCACTATAATGTGGTCAAATGACCTGTATAAACAAAGCAAATAAAATGTCACCATAAAAAAGAACACCTTAGTAACTCAGTATTCAACTTTCAAGGAAAGCTTAAGCACAATCATGTCAACTAAGTTACATGCTAAAAAGCTCATGCTGTAGATAACTTGTGAAAACAAATAATCTGAGGTGTGATGTTTAATCCTTATGGTTTTATTCATAACAACATTTCATTTTATAACATATGAACTTGGTCAAGTATATAAACAACATGTGCTTCAATAACAACATGAAAGTAAACTTTTATGATAGCCATGAAAATCTTTTAACAAAAAATAGCTACAAGGATTCCAATCAATATCGTGTAATACTAATTTCATCTTCAAGCTTTGGTTGTTATCTAAATGGACATGATACCAAGTATTTTCAATTTCATAGTTAAAATACAAAACAAAATCAAAAGAAACATCCAAAATACAATCAAACAATAAAGAGAGGATATCATGGAATGGACATTGCGATTATAAAACGTATGTTTACTTATCCACTGATGTCATGTCTAGCATTCCTAAAATATTTGTTTACCCAAAATAACCATGAGGTGAAAGAATCAAAACACTAAAAACCATAGGAATCCCTACTACAAACATTTCCAAAGTTGATGGCTCAGGTGCTTGAAGGATCTCTAAAAACAAATGATCATATCCAAGACATGCTCTACATTGTCTCCCCATCCTTTTTCCATTCACATTTATGGTAACCTGCCCACAACAAAGTCAAGTAACAATCAAACGAACGAATTGACATTTGTTTTTATATTTTAATTTTATTAAATTTGAATATGATTTGTTTTAAGAACATATTAATTCATATTTAAAGCCTTTTTGACATATGAGAAGGTATCAATCAAGTAGGACATTAGAAAAATTAACATCAATGAGGTCCTCAAACAATTTCTACATATCAATATTATTCTTGTTGTCATATCTTGGGTAGAAAAAAATTAAAATAAAGTCCCTTCACCAATGCACATGCCAAGGAACGGTTTGAATTTTTGTCCATTTCAACCAATATGTCAAATAGTTTATGAAAATATTTTATTGGATGCTTTTGACTCCTTATCATATGTTGGAATATCAAGCGTCAATACAACACCTAATGAATAACCCAAAATCTTGCTAAGATACTCAATGTCTTGCCTCCCTGACTCCAGTATCTGGATGAACAATGAAAATATGGAAGTCAATCAAAATCCACATAAATAAAATGCCACATAAGCATTATCATTTCCAAATAAACAGTAGACAAGAGCTCCACATCGATGCTTTCAAGGAGCTATTGTTTCCAACTTTTTGGAATCAATGAAAGAAGCTCATCCCTAACTTCCTTCACAAGTCCAACAACCCAGCTGTAATCAAGATTATCCTACACAAGGAACTCTTCAACACCATTCCAAAAAGCTTTCTCCATTGTTTATTTAACCTATGCCTACAAAACATATGTGAAGGAACTAAATTATTTACTTACTTCATCCAAAAGAGGACCAAGTCTTACCTTTCAACAGATTCTAATTATACCCACCTTAATTTTATCAAAACATTTATTTATTCCTTAGATAATATCAACCAATTATCTATCTCTATCATGAAGAATATAATTAACCATAATTTCATTGTCATTTAACATTTTTTCCTCAAGTGCATCTCCCAATTTATTGTTGGAGTTAGACTTAGTGCTTGAGGAAGTTTCTGGTTCTGAAGTGTTTTTAAATAATGATCGAGCAACCTTCTTTGGTTTTCCATTATCACGATTTTGGACATCAGAGGGACTATGAGATGGCATTGGTAGAGCTCCATTCTCCCTTGATTCCATAAATTTATCTCATGCATTTGATAGTGCCATTTTCATCCTTGTTGCTCCATCACTGCCACTCAAACGAAGAACCCTTTCATGAAGAAGTTGCTGATCTTCTAGAACCTATAAAATGCATGTAATGATGAGACTTTAGACTCAATTTGGGTTTTGATAACCAAAAAAAAAAAGCCTATTGATATTGAAGTAGGTATTCCATACTAAGAAAAGGTATTAACCTATCTTAATAGGATTAATTGATGGTAGATAAAAGAAAAAAAGACCCTCTAAAGATTTGTGTTTTAGAAGTCCAATGTTTTCTCAAAAGTTTAAACTCAGAATTAACAAAAATAAAAATAAAAAATCCAAAACCAACTTCAATAGCAACCCAACAACCATGAGTTACTAAGGTGTACTAATAGTAGATAGTGGTTTGTACAATCCCAACTCGATGGAAACCAATTGATATATATAAATACACCCTGCAAATCCTTCTAGTAAACTTGTAGATATCTTCCTTATGTATCCACCAACAAGATCATCTCATTAGAGGTGACAAAAATCATCATAAAAAATAGAGCTCAACAACACTAAAATTTAGATTGAAAAGTTATGCACATTTTAGTCACTCATGTGCATCCTCATAGATGAATAATCTTAACTATACACTCAATTAATATGAACATGGGAATATCAAGTGCAAGTGAATATATAGTAATTCATACCTTCTTGTGAATGGCCTTTGAGCCATGACTAGCATTATCCTCATCTCTTGATGTTATCTTGCACTTCTACAACATTGAAACTTCAAGCTGGCAAGCCATTGATTAAATCCTCTTCAAGGGATTTTGCATCCTTTACTTTCCACAACACAAACTGATATAAGTAAGAGCACCAGGCAACATGAAATGCAACCAATTGAGCTGCAAATGGCAATTGTTGACTTAAATTTTGAGGTTCTTCAGAACCCCAATCATCGATTGTTGCAACTAGAGAAGAAAGTCTTGACAGAGAGCTAGAAGAAAGCCCATCTAATATAATAGTGGTTAAGGATTCAAACTATAGAATAAGCCTAGTTGTTTCTTCTGCAAGCGCAATTTCGCGGTCTCCTCTACCATTGAAGACAACCTCGGGATGACCCCAAATCATACAGGCACACAAAAATACATGTACTAGATACCTTAACAATTCATTTCCTTCAACATTTTGACCTCTAGTTGTCCCTTTAACAAACACTTGAGAAACAACTATCTTTGTAGCTTTATTTTCAGTTGACGTAATTTTTTCGTGTCCTGGAGATAATTGTTTAATCTATCTACACAACATTAGACTGACTTGCTTGAGACACCAAAAACCGACTCAATGTGAACTAGAAGTGCTTTCACAACCTGTAATTTGGAAGTTGACTATATGTGAGCTGCAAGTTGCTCAAATGGAACTAAATTAACACAGGAATGATTGATTTCACATGCCACAAACTCCTGTGCTAAAGCATATGTTGTACGTCTTGAATTTTGGAATTTCCTCCAAAATCTATAAAACAAGAAGTTATTAAGGTTCATAAAACAACAAATAGTGTTGCATCAATCTATCAGCATTTGTAAAATCAAAATTTGAATTCCCTTATAAGTTAGACTATGACCTGGTCAAATTTCTTAAGAGACAGTCCCCACGCTTGTACATTTTGTGGTGATTAATATGACTGATGCCTCCACATCTTCCTATTTGCCTTAGAAGTTATACTCTTTTGTGTTTTTCCTGTGTAAGTGTTCAATTGGGACAAATGAGCTGCAGGCAACTAAAAAGAAAAAAAATGTTGAAATCAACTACACCATGCACATACCCTTTACAATCGATTTTCCAACTTCTCCTTCAAATTTTTAATCCATTTCCCTCTAAATATAGAAAAAAATTGGTAACCTTTCTTGCTTGCATAACTATTTCATGTGCACGATTTTTTTCAACCTCTAAAAGATCCAAACTCTTCTCCTCTGCAGTTGCAACTCTTTCACATATTGTTGCATAAAGTGTTTCCATGTGCTTTTTATCTTTATCTTCCTGCAACATCCATTATAGAAGGGAATGTGCCATCCTCCCTTGGGCAACAACCCTCTATTGTTTCTCTGACTCTAGAAGAGCCATCTTGTTTATCTCTGCCTGTTGCACATGGGATTCAACTTTTGAATCCATCTCCTCATGCTCCCTTTCAGCATGCAGTTGTGCTTTTATTTTAGCAGCTTTTTGTAGCTCATGGTTAATGTTAATGAAAGTTCTTAATATAAATGGCTTTAGGGAATGCATGAAAAGTCCTTTTGTTACAAGTTCTAAAGGTTTTATAAACCATTTCAAGCTAAAGATCAAGAAGCAATAAAATTTCACTATGATAGTTAATGTCAATGGCATTACTGCATATAAATGGCTTTAGGGAATGTCAAGCTCCCACGGATGGACTCTTTCAACCAGAGGAATAATGAGGGTTTCATTCATTATGTCGAATAGGTGAAGTTGTAAATGTCATAGGAGAACTAGGAAGCACAAGACTTCCAATTGGGTAGCTAAATATAGCATGGCAAAGCCAAAGGAAGGACTGGCATAGCATCCTAGACAACCTTTTCCCAAATATGGCACACCATATTGCAACTGTTGTTGAGCAAGCAAAGAAGTCAAGCAGGATTTATATAACTTAAGAAAATCAAGATAAGAGGCATCCACGTAATTCCTTGATATAGAATGATCATTCAATCCTATGGCCATTCATGAAACATAATATACAGTTCTTTGCAATTTTTGCATGCTTATTGGATCCATGATTGGCATCTAAATTCCAACTCCCATTATCTCACTTAATCTATATAAGTTTTGTAGATCTATGTTGACTCTTGATGTTCCTCCAAGTAGGCTACCAGGAGCAAAGCTTGAATCCATGCTAGCAGATGCAACAATATTGTCAAATGTGGGAGCCAAAGTACCAGGTGTAGAAGAGTTGGCCATCATGGGTTGCAAAATAATTGTTTTAACTGGATATCCACTCAAACCAAAATTAGGAGTACATAGATTTGAAATATGTGGACCCTCATATTTCCCATTTGAGCAATTCTCATTGGGAATCCCAACAACTAATGTGACATCATACAACTTAGGTGTAATAGATGCATACTATTGATGTTAGTGGGTACCTACAACTTGATCTTTGGAAGTCATTGAGGTCATGTTCATGTTTTCTAGTACTCTATTGTTTTAATTGAAGCCAGAGAAGGATTGTTTTTGTGCCTTTGTCAATACATGAATTGCCTAATTCAGCTTGTGATTTTGTGGGATGTGTAAGTTGTGGATTTTGGTTTAAAGAAACTCAGTTATGAAAATGGTTTTTTTCTTTTTTTCTAATTTCCTATGGTATTTGTTACTTAGCATGGTTTTTCTCCTTAATGGAAGTTGTTTCATCAGAAGATAAAGTAACGCCTGACAAATTACTAGCGAACCTTATGGAATAAGAATAAAATGCATTAAATGAGTCATGGTTTACAATTCTTTCATTGTCAGATAACCCAAACTTTCCCACCTTTTTAGTTGAGCAAGAACTAGCTAACCCTGTCTTGACTAGCTGAGGATATGGTGTTGGATTTCTTGAAAGAGATGCACCTACTGTTGATACAAATGTTTGTGAAGATTATATGACAAGGCCCTGGACTCTCATAATACCTGGAGTTGAAGAACAAGAGTACATGCCTTCAAATATTATTGCTTCAAATGCAGAGAAAGGAGATAGAAAAGCATCTTGCAAATGTCCAAAACATGCCTTAGCATAAGGAGATATTTGATCAATTTCACTATCATGAGCAGCTCTATTTGGCAGTCTGGAAAAATGTCTAGAATTTGCTGTAGACCTTCCCAGGTCTTCCTACAAGGAGATATAATGTTTCCAAATCAGTTTAAGTTAGCTAAGTCACAAAAATGAAGTGAGACTTGTGAAACTGCCCTATTTATTAAATAACCAAAACCACTTTATTGTTATGAATTTCAAACTTCAACTATTGCCTGGACATTTAAAGTGTCTAGAAATAATGAAAAAAACTATGGAAAAAATGATCTCTAAGAGATATATTATCCCAAATTATATTCAGGACCAATTTGCCTTTCAACTTGTAGCAACAGAGGCTTGATACCAAAATTTTACATGTCAATTACTAAATGTAGACTAATAGTAATGATACTAGATTCTAAACCAGCATTTAAAAAGATGAAAGTACTTTTGGAATCTGGATTGAAGAAAAAGTGTTATTTCTTATATCTGCATGCCTACAACACACACACACAAAATGGAAATAAAACTGAGAAAAATGTAAGAAGCAAAAATTATTACAACCAAGATTTGTAGAGAATATGTAGTCTCGTGGCTTAATTCGGTTTAGAGCTAATCCCAAAATGCTTAATGCAAGAGTTAAGAATAAATTGCAAATAAGATATAAAACAACCATCTACCACCAATTCCATGAACAAAATTGAGGAGATTGATTCAAATGTGAAGTTCCAAAACTTAAAAGTGACAGAGCTTGTGCTCTCTCTATGGAAAAATAAGTAAAATCATTATTTACAGTGAAGACCAGAGGATTGGTGTTGGCTGCAAAGTAGAGGGTTAGAGAAATCAATGGGAATGTGTTGTGGAAAACTGTGATTAGACATTGGATTCTCTTTTCTGAGAATATCTTTGGTATCAATGGCCTCTTTTCTCTAAAGGATATCATTTGCAAAGCATTTGATTTCACTCTTCAGGATTTCTTTGTCCTCAAGAGAATTTAGAAAGGATGAAAAAATGTTTATTTTATTATAATATGGAATGATAGAATCTAATGTGATCCAGACATTAGTTGAGATCTTGGCATCAGCAGTAATTAATATTTTGGTGTCTTTGAATTGCTACTATGTTTCTCGTCTTAGTTCCAAGGTTAGGTGTCAAGTTCCTCTTAAGACAAGGGTTTTGAAAAATGGAATGACCTATTTGAATCTGAATCTGGTCAATTGATTTACATTTGAAGAACATTCCTGAAAAATGATCTTAGTACAAATGTATATGCATTTCTTCCTTGAAATAATAAACATAACAGACACTTAAGAGAACCCTTGCAATAGTTGTGCCTCAAGAGTGGTACCACTAAGAAGAAGATTTCCAAATTGTTATGGACATTGAGAATCAAACTGTCAAGGAAAAATAATGTTATCACCTTGAGCATCCATGCTTTAGAGAATTTGAATGGCATTTCCCAGTTCAAGGAGTAGCTAGCAAGCATAGACTTGTTAGAACTAGACCCATTAATGCTTCATGTATGGTGTGATGAGAAAGAGGACTTAACCACACATTCTAGGACTGTAAGTTTGGCAGACACATACAATCTCCACTAATGCCCAACAGTTTGGCAATATCTTCTCTAGACCTTTCCATTGGAGGGAAGCTATTTTATGGGATACTCGGTTGTATTATAAGTCAGCTCGGCCATGCTATATATTCTTCGGAGTAATTCTCTCTTCTAAATTATATCTATGGAACTAAGATTTAATGAGGCTTTTATGGGTTAAAATGGAGTTTTGTAAGTGAATTTTCTTCAATTTCTGGAGTAATTAGAAGATTAGGTTTATGCTAAGCACCTACTACTTGTTCACATTAAAATGTTTCTATATTGTCAGTTTATGAAAAAAAAATTAGAGTTGATCTCGACCTAAAACAATTGTTGGTCTATGAGTTGTATGCAGTGAGTAACCATTATGAAAGTACAGTAGGTGACCATTACATAGAATACATAAATTTAATAGAGGAGAACTAGTGGTATGACTCTGATGACAACCATATTTCTCCTGTTAGTGAAGATAGGATAAAGAAATTTAATGCTTATGTTATTTTCTATAGAAGAGTCAAACCTGAAGATCACTTAGCAAAAAATCGAGAACTATTCACTTCATAGATATTCTTGGACTTACAGAAAATTTTAACAACTCAATTATTAGTATGGGGACGTTAGAACTATACCATCTGTGGTTTTTTGCAGCCTTTATGGTCAACCGGGGAGAAGCTTCTTGATAGCTAACATGATTACATACATTTCCATGGTTTGACATCAGGCATTGTAATGCATTGTAAAAGTTTTGGAAGAATTTGATCAATGTTATTCTAGCATTTATTCTCAGTTTATAGAAGACTCACATTGGCTGAAGCATACAAGTGATAATTCTCTTCTTGATTGAAGCATAAAAAACCTTATTATGCATAACAACATTCAAGGGAAAGGAAATCAATCAATCTTGTCTTCAACCAAGGTGACATATTTGACGGACCATTTTTTTCACTTGCTAAAACTTGTGGTCAGCTGATACCCCTTTGGTAATTTTCCTGTGAGAGTTTTAGAACATAATCAAAGAAATCACACAATGTTCAATTTGATCCTCTAGTGAGGAAAATGTTATAGGTCCATGTAGAGACATAAAGGAGAACCCCAACAAGTCTCCTTGCTAATCTGGATCATAACAATAGAGAGAAAAAAAATTGTCAAACAAGGAGGCATTGGAATCCATGCTTTTGCCCTAGAAGCCCATGAAGAGCCCTTAGAAATGAAGCTAGCCTTATATCACATTTTTGGAATAAAGGATAGAACTTGAGAATAAAGGAAATAGGGAGAATCGAATTGACAATGTTGTAGCATTCCGGAATTGGTGCACAACATTGAAGCCACCTTCCTCATTGAGAGAAGGAACTCAACCTTCTAATTGGACAGAAAAACTATTCCTTTCCTTTGTTCCTAGATTTATGTGAAGCATTTTCTGATGCCCCGGGAAGTCGAGGAAAGGCAGATTCTTCAAGAGGGGAGTTAAGTGCTCTCCTACTCACTCTGGTGAGATACCTGGGAGGATTAGTTGATACAGTACTTGTGGAAGAACTTGCTACCATGTCAGAGCTCTGTCTAGAATTAAAATTCTTAGCAGTTGCAGTCAGCATGGATTCGTGTATGACATTCTGTATATCAAGCATCTCACTGCTAGTTGGATTAGCTGAAGAAAGATGACTATTCATGTTCTGCCTTCATCCTCTAGCAACTTGTTGAGACTCATGCTCACTCCCTGGACGCTTATATTGAAAACTAACAGGAATCTACATGCATTTGAATCACAATATTTAGAAAATATGATCCATAGCTTAGCAAGAAAGTTGAAAAGCCTAAAATAGGAAATCAATGCACACATCCACATATATTAGTACGAGGGGCATTGATGCCTTCCATGTATAAGGTTTTACTATAGAAATAGGGACAAAAATATGAAAACAAGGGCACTCCATTATGTTCTTGTAAAGAGAATATATCAAATTCACATCACATGACAATTTTCAAAGCAGCAACAAATGACAAGAAATAAATAAAAAGACACCCTGAAACAAGCAAAAAACAATAAAATAATTAAGCCACAAGCACTGCCCCAAAGCAGAGTGGGATATGCACAAAGGTCAAATTAGAAGGATAACAAGCAATTGCATTTGAGAGGTTAAGTTCAATGTTGCACAAGGAAACGTCCCTCAGGGTGGATGCCCCCACATTTCCTAGACTCCAAAGGTGCATTGCACCTTGGGAAACATTGCACTTTAAAAAATGTTTCCCTGGTGTCAAGACACGTTTCCCCAAAGGCGTGTCTAGGCAACCCCCTCAAAAAGGGGGCCATATGAACAACAAGTACACACAAATATGAACACTCAATATTGCATCTGCATTCAATAGCCGAAGAAAAATAATACACAACGATGGCACAAATCCTAGCAGACTGTCAACGAATTAGCAATAATCCATCCACCGATCTTCTTTATAGATGAGATGTTGTGGTCGAAATCTATCCTAAAGGAGTACATCCTAATCTGCATCAGATAACCATTCCTAGGAAGGTGTGCCCATTAGAAGGGAGTGCAAGTATGCATGCATATCTCTCTTCCAAGGATCTACACCCCATATAGTCCAAATATTGTATCACAGAATACATTGTTGATGGTCCAGTATAGTGCCAATGATGGATTGGACTGATAATCATTATATGACCCTTACACCTCTCATCTCTCGCCATGCCTGACTTTATATTGAAATGGTTGTGGTAGATACTATTGTTCAACAATATCACAACTCGGATAAGTTTTTGGAAATCCACAAAATGCAACATCCTATAGTTCCTCAAATTGGTGGGAGTCACATGTCAACCTTTCAAAAGTGGTTGAACTTGCAAATTCCTATGGTTGTAATGAAATCAATGTCAATTGTGGTTGCCCCAGTGAAAGAATAATTGTTCATGGATGCTTTGGTTCCGAAATGAGTGGAAAAACAAATGCAAGTTTTGAGGCATGAACTGATGAGATTGTAGAGACTTTAAATATTGCAAGGTCAGATTTATAGGTCCATAGAAATACAGGAAGGTTGCAAACTGCTGTGTATACCTTTGATAATATGAGTCATCGCATTTGAGCCATGGGAGTTTAGGGATAAGGAAACTGTCAGAAATTGTTGCTATAAGAAGTAGCACAAATTGTAGGATGGATTGTGAGAATAGTATTCAAAGAGAGACTATTAGGGCTATTGGGAAGAGAACAACTAGCTATGTAAATTGGAAACTGAATGGAGAATTAAAAGGGGTACACATCTATATATGAAGCATTTTATACCAACATGAAGAGTTGTCTTGACATTGTCAGAAGAGGAACCATCTAACAACTAGTCAGTGTAATATGAGCCAATTTAATTGAGCTAACTTGTCAAGCAAGGTGGCATATCAGTAAATATGTATATTTTAACAATCTAACTTTCAAGTACATACATTGTTAGAAACGATCGATGGGTGCTTTCTAATTTGGAATTGTGGAGTGTTATTGTGTATTCTGTTGCAATTTTGTTAATGTGGGTAGCTCAGTTTTAGTTAAATATTGCAATAAGGATATATTTACCATATTGGGAACTAGAACCTTCCATTTATGAGCTAATGAAATGTGGGTTCAAACCTATAGATCACCACCTAATTTTTGGATCCTAGTGGTAGATTTTGAGAGCCTAGAGCCTAGTTTAACATCATTCACTTCTACTCCCCACAAAATAGGCTTTTGAATGCTTTCCAACTCACTTTCTCTGCCTACCTTCATCTCTTGGCATTGCAGTGTCCGCAGATACTAGATCGCACTGATGGAGTCAACTGAGGTTTTACAAGAACCTATGAAGCAACAAGGCATGAGATAGTTGTGCATTGCATTCATCAATAAAAACTTACATATCACATAATTAATACAAATGTATACTAAGCATTGATAGGTCTGTGGATGAAGGAAACACATATGTTGGAGGTCTTTTATTCCTATGAACTGGCTAAGGGTTTAGAGTAGAAGGTGCCACAAATAGCTCTATTTCTGAAGGAAAAACTCTCTCTAGTCATGGAATTGCACATGTTTCATCCCATTGCACCTGTGATTGAAAATATGATGAGTTCCAACAAGATTTGACCTTAAAAGATTCACAAAAAATGTCAAAAATGATACATAAACAACTGGTACTTGTGAAGTAAACATTTTATTAATAGGAAAAATAAGTTGAATGAACCACCTAAACAACCACTACAATAGCTACAAGAACTAACTATGGTAAGCATACATACCTCTGCACACAAAGATGTTTGAGTAGGATCTATGTTACATTATCTTGCCTAATGCCTATGTCAGATGCCAAAGTCATAACTAGAGAATTCAGAATATAAAGTTGCATGCCTCGCAACCTCAACACCCTTAAGTTCCTCCATTCAATCTAGCCCCTCATCCCAATATTGGTGTTGAGGAAGGTTTGGTTCAAGTTATTAGGAAAAACTCTCAGGGAAATAAGATTGATGCAGCCCAAGAGTCACATGCCACCTACCCTTAGTTTCAACTCAGCCAAACCATGGTAGGCCTCAGGACTCGCAATCACGATTCTCAACCATATGATACTAGCTATTCCTCTCAAGGAATCAGACCTGATGGCTCTAGCAAGAGGGTCCATACCCCTTTGTCCCATCAAAACTATGAGTAATGAGATCTTGAGGATGCCCAAAGGGAACCAAAGTTGCACAAAATGCATGAATACTTTTGCTCACATCCTTGAGGGCCCAGAAACATCCAATGTGTTCCATACCATTGCAGGAGTACCAGAAATTTCAAAAAAGTATGATGATGTATCGATCCTACACAAAGGTCAAAGACAATATAGTCATGCATATAATGGGACTTTCAGACCCCTACTGCAAGGTAATCTTTAGAAGGATTAAATGTGGTTTTCAAGCTTTGGATATGTTGTCTGCAAAATGTTAATATTTTTGGGCTCATTATAATTATTTGAATTGTATTTGACCAAATGAAACCTCTTTTGTCTCCAACCATGAGGATGGTAGAGAGGGTGTTGCAACTCTAGTTCACCCTTATCTTGCCATGCTAGTCTCAAATTCAGATGCTAACCCCTGTCAAAGTTTTGTCCAGGTTTTACTCAACTTGGACAGCCATATGCTTAATTTGACCATAATCGATGCCCATAATGGAGTACATAAGCAATAAATTTGTCAGCAATGAATAGTCCATGAGCTCCAAGAAGCTCATTGGCACATAGAAATTTTAACACATTCAATATTCATGAAAATAAGGAAAGGATTTTCCCAATAAGGCTAACTACCCATGAAAAAGAGGCTTGGTTCTCCATTATATCCCACCTCAAACTACATGATCCTAATAAATACATGCATAGCTATTGTTTACTTGGTGTAAATCTCACAAGGGAAACGAGTGGGTCCTCAAAACCTAGATCACATTATACTTTCTGGGTAGATAAGAAAAGACAATATAACTTTACTAATGTCTAAGGAGTGATCAAAAAGATTGGTCAATGGGGCTAAAAAGTACAATCCGTTGTAGGAACATGTAGGAGTTTTCTATCCAACTGATATTTTAGCCTAAATTGTGATGGACCTCTTGACTTTGCCTTCCTTAATTACATATTGTTAACTTAACCAGGTGACAAAAATACTATACCCATTCAGCAACATTGCAAAGTGTAAGTGAGAAAACTAGTTATGGATTTTGGTTATATTCCCTGAACAAACCAGAGCTTGTATAGACACTGATAATTTAGCAAAAATCTTGTCTTTTAACATCTGTAGCTTGTGCATTATAGGTGAAAACATAAAGGAACTAATTCTAATTCTGTATCATATGCCTTGTCTATCTAAATGATTTTATACTGTGACAAATTGCTATTTATTCTCTTTATGTAATTGAGTTTTTCTGTCAGGAAAAGGACAGAGGACACCTCAATTCTGACTTCCAACTAGTTCATGCTCTTGTTGTCATATATAGGCATAATTAGATTCTTTTCATGCCACATAAGGACAGATTTATTTACAAATAAGGCATAACAGTATGCATGGAAAAAAATTGTAAGTATCCTCTGTATGGAGAAATACTGCGAAGAAGTATGTTTTGTTGTTGCTTCTACAATTTCCCTCACTACTAGCTTTAGTCATATTAGAAGCCTCAGTTCTTCATAGATCCTGAATAAGCGGCATAAGGTTTATATATGCGTTCTTCCAATAAAAAAATATAAGTCCTAATGTATCCTGTGATTTAGATAAGCAAATACGAATCTCCAGAATTTCTTGTCTTATGATGTATCCCGGGTGCAGGATTATAAGACCTTCATGCATGGATGAACTTTGCTCTTATAAAGACTAAATTCATTGTTGGTTTTCTGCTCTTCAAACATTTGATGCCATACCCATTTGTCCATGCTAAAGGTACTTTCCTTATTGTGTTTGAACAAATGGCAAACAAAATCATGTGCCCAACACCTCAATAAGCACATATCAGGTATCTTTCAATCAAAGTAGTGGCTCCAAGTGTCTTTTCCATTTGATCACTGAAGATATGGGAATGTTACAACCACTTCTTATTGATAGTAACAGATTTCGGATGCAAGCATGTGTGTTGCTGCCTTATAGACCTTGACTCTACATCTGGAGATTCAAAATTGGAACACTTACTATGAAGCATGATTGGAAAATCCTCTAGAAAGGCGCTCTCAACATAACACTCTTTCTATAATAGGAAAATATCTCCAAGCTCGGCAGACAATTTACATAGTACCCTCGACTAGACATCAAAATTTCCTGAAAATTTTCCAACGATAGTCACCAATCATGGTCTTGGGTAGTATGTTGACATTTGTTTGTTATATCTTTATGTTGAACTTTTGAGCTTCTCTTCCCCTTAAAGCCTATAAAAGAAGAAGCTTAGTTCTCATATTGTTCTAGACTCAACTGTAACTCAAGTCATAAAGTAAAAGAATCCAAGACCTCTATATCAATGGATCATTAGTAAGGCTCCAGAGCATTAATGCTTTCGTACATCATACAGTGATAAATTTTGAATGTGAACCAAGTCTTGCACTCTCTATAGTGACATGATCTATAGTTCTTATATCAGTTGAGCTGAATTTTGGATATTTTATGAAGTACAATAGCTATAGGCATTAAGCGATGAAATCATTCAATATTTATAACATAGTTAACCCTATTTTAGCTTTTCTATACTAAGCCTTAAGTAGCAGAGCAATGCTTCTACTGAAGACATGCTTGTAAGAAAAGATCTTGGATCGTTTGAAAGGATTCATGCTCCTGGACATTTGAAGACCTGAAGCTATCATAGAACCCTATACAGTGAAGCTTTTTAGTTACCTCACAATAATATGTGGCATCAATTCTTCTATGTGTGACACTTCTCTACAACTCAGCATCATCTATGATCTCTTTTCAAGTCCACTATTATGCATGGTATTACTACAGTCCAATAGCCATAATGATATGTTGTAGCCCCAGTAAATTGATGATTGTTTTATAGCCTTGTTCACAATTGAATTTGTGAACAAGACATATGGAAACATTTGATAGCTTATCTTTTGAAGAAGCTACAGGGATCTTCCCATAAAAGAAATTGCAGCACCTTAGATTTTTAAGAGGGGTGCAACACTCTTGAAACTTTTTTTTAAAGAACAACTAAGTGAAGAAGTTCATGGGACTTTGGAGAAGATCTCTATAACAACCCTTATCAAATGAAAGTTGAGGTGCCTTGAAGAAAGTGCATGAAAGATTCTATACGAGCATGATAAGCAGATGAGGTGTTTGATTTTGACATATGTCACCTAGCGATGGAGGATAATTCAGATATTTTGAAATAATCTCATGGGAGGATTCCTTATCCATGATTGAAGAAGAACCATGACGATTCTTCAGAATTTTCCTCTTTGACCTGGAGCTTCCTTGAAGCTTACTGTTGCGGTTGCCTCGTGAGAAGTCTCATCCCTTGCTTGAGAAGCTCATAATTGAAAGCTAGATGATCACATGAAGCAAGTCTTCAGAGGGAGCTATAGAATCCTTGGCATTATGACCTAATGACTCTTCTTTCCAAATTTTTATTGATAAGGGAAATAACTCAAATATATCCCTATTATTTAAAAGATGCATGGAAGTTGCATGATCATGACTTTGGTTATAGTTTGTCAAGGTCACTTTTCTATATA